>CM030181.1:19736779-19811779 GCA_017639675.1 Aplochiton taeniatus | reverse complement strand
GACAGGATGGTGAATAGGGATGATGAGAAGCTGTGGTCCAGTGTTATTAGGCTAAGTTGGACGTCGCCTATTCTGTCCCCTACCCCTTTACATCAAACTACTGTCAGAGGCCAGATACTTGTGGCATCACAAATCATTACCCATCTCTTGTAAATCTTCATTAGGAATTTTGCACTTTTTTGGCCAAGGCCTTGTACACACAGGATATGTGCAGTTTAATTTAACAAAAGAAAAAGAAGGTGCCCGTGCAAAGTCTTCCAGTCCCCTTTAAACACTGTTACATACCTTGGTATCCACGGACAGTGGTTTAGAATCATAGTGTGTGATGTTCTACAACTATGTAGAAGACTTTCAAAAATGAAAGAAAGGTCCACTACTCGCCTAACCCTCTCCAATCATTCAGAATTCCCACACCTCTTTTGCCCTCAGACCCCCTTATGCCAACCAATCTATGCTGGACCTTAAACCTGAAACCTAAAACCTACTTACCCCTCTGTCCTCTCTGTGTGTGCTTCAGAGCAGGTGAATAAGAAAGAATGTCACTTCTGCTCTGTCCCATTTGGGTGGGTCTTGGGCAGTCCCTGCCCCTTATCTCTGTCTTTCCCTCTCTTGGGGGGCAGGTCTAAGCAGGCTGGCTCATTCCTCAGTCCTTCTGGATATTACAAGCACAGTCTTGCCTTAGTTCAGCCCAACCAGGCTGTTTTACTTAGCACCTTAAACTGTGTGAGTGCACATGTGCCAACTCTAACAAATTTGTGAGAGCTGTGAGCGTCTGTCTTCTGAAGTGTGACACTAGATAATTTGTGTAGAATGACCAAGCTTTGACTTGTCTGCAGGAATTTCCTTTCCTGCAGGCCCGGGGTTGGTTATGTAATCCAGACAATCATCCCAGTCCCTCCTCGTGTATGCACGTTGTCAGGCCAATTCCCTGGCCTGAGGCTTTAGAACAAGGGTCTGTAGCACCCCTCCGATACAGCTCACAGCCACACCAACCCTTCCGCCTTTAAAAGGTTCTCCTTTTCACTTTCTACTCAACATCTTTGTTCTGTATTTTACCTGGGTCCTGGCAGCAGTCTAGACCAACATAATTTATGGATATTTCCTCATTTTCCAACAGTACTCATTCTCTACTACATTATGCTACATTCTACTCAGTTAATCTCTACGATATTACGCATTCTTGATTCAAGTACTTTCCACAGCCTTTGCCTCGATTCCACAGTGGGGAAGCACACTTCCTCATCCTGGAATTCCCAGAGCCCTCAAGGGTTACACGACCATGTTGACCAACCAGGCAAGAGCAAACACAGCGAAAGAGAGCTGTTTACAGGAAGTGAGCAGCAGTCTTTTGTGATCGGCTTCTATAAAAGGACATTCTGTGCATGACTTCCTGATAGGAGATACGTAGACACATAGACCACCCCTCCTTTCACTTCCCAGACACACAGAGTCTATACTATAGTAAATTTGACTGAGATTACTATGGCCTGAAGACTAAGATTAGGGCCTTGGATAGTCACTTTAACTTAATTGTTGGCAAAACGTTGTTAACAGATGCTCAACTTTTTAGGCTTTGGTGGCTAATCAAAGGCATTTAACTGATCAAACTTGGTAATTTAACGGTAGAAGCAACACAGACTTGACAAGGAAAAGTAAAAATATAATAGTTCTGGCAGAGAAAGGCATTCCATTTAGTTCCGTAATGATGGGTCAGTGCTCGTTGAGGAAATGAGAGCAGAAGCACTCAGTAAAACACTTTTTCTGATTGTATGAAAATCTATCACTGGAAGTTTAGATAATGCTTAAACTCGGCTAAAGTTTTTGATTAATTTTGCTAATGTTCATTTAAGGCTCGCAATTTACTATTAAGAAGTAGATTATCAGTTCTCCTAATTTTCTACTGAATTTAGATAATCATGATATTATGAGGACTACAATACAATCATCACGTACCGTTATAAATGTGTACACAATACTCACTTACCGACTGCAGTCAAAAGCAAAACTCCTGTCAAACTCAGAAATGTTGCGGTTAGCTAACGTTGTGGCTAGTTAGCTTAGCTAACACTAACAACAATTAAACTCCGCCCTACCTCACTTTTTTATGCTCACGTTGTTTCACTCTGTTTTGCTGAGGTTCTTGAGCAGTAAGGGTGCTAACTAAGATCAAACTATTACAACCTCTTAATTGGCTGCATGTAGCTAACATATATATATATATATATATATATATGTATATTCTTTCTTGTGGTTCTTGGCGTTGAGTAAAATCCAAAGAGTCCAGTCCAGAGTCGAAAACTGTACGTAAAAGACGTGACCCAAACCCATAATCGTAAACTCGCGTTTATTGGTTAGAATTCAACGGAAGTAGAAGGCGCGCATTGCAACCATGTTCGATGGCTGCAAGTACACACAAGTCACAACACATGAAATATCGTCCCCAAAATCTTCATCTAGCCATTCTAGCTTTATCCTTTTAGGACGGGATTCATCGTTGACTCCATAAAAACATTTCCCTTCATTTTCCAGGTGAAGTAGTCAAGTTCAATTGCCGTGCTTTAGCTTATTTAGCTAAAATGATTGCTTTCTAAGTGGAGGTGTGATGAAACATTAACCTTGGCTAGCTAGCTTACTCAAACTTAAACACCTTAAACACAGCTAGCTTAGTTGACTAAACTAGCTAGATTCACCTTTCACCAACCAATGATAACCGCAAGATAATCTCACAGATAAATGAGCTCAACCTAAAGTTTATGCTGACTATTAAGTTTGATTTTGTTGCGCCTAACCGGACTCGCACTCTTGCTAGCTGGAGATGTTTAACTGGAAAACCTGACCTCAATAGCCAAATCGCAGATTCCATTTAATTTAAACCTCATGCTGCAAGTTTTCTGACATTGTCAGAGATGTAATGTGTGTGGATGCAGCATCCAGTCAATTTATTTTACTGTGGGATTCCCACTTTAGGCAGAAGGCAGTTTACCGGTTGTGACTAACGGTTCACATAATGGTGTGTTTGTTTTGTAGGGACCATGTTTTCATCTAGACGGGGGTTTAGTTGGGGAGCTTCTTTAAGCTCCGTGGACCGCTACACAGATGGCTGTGATACAGAGAGTCTGTCCCAGGCCATCCGCACAGCAGCAGATGAGGAGCCAGATGCAGACGGCAGCATACTGTTTGGGAATCTGATGGGCAATGTTGTGGGCCTGAGATATTACTCTGGCGTGGTACGTTGAAGACATGGGTTCTGGGGGCTTAAGAAATGTCATATGCTGGTGTGGTATCATTGATGTCTATGCACGCCCTCACAGGTAAACCGAGGAGAGATGGTGGCTCTGGTGCGCAAGCCTCAGAACCCATATGATCACAACGCTGTGATGGTCGCTAACGTGTATGGTAGCCAAGTGGGACACATCAAGCGGGAGCTGGCAGCACCCATGGCAAACATCATGGACAACAAACTGGCCAAAGTGGAAGGGTGAGCTAGTGGCTGTGTGTTGAACGAGATATCAGTTCAAGATGTGATGTGGTGTTTGAGAACATGTCAATGGTATTCATTTTCAGTGTGTTACTATATGGGGCTAGCACTAAGTTCAACATGTCAATGGTATTGATTTTCAGGGTGGTACCATATGGGGCTGGCAATAAGTTCAACATGTCAATGGTATTGATTTTCAGGGTGGTACCATATGGGGCTGGCAATAAGTTCAACATGCCAGTACAGCTGTCCTTCTGGGGCAAAGAGGAGCACAAAGACGCTGTTCTGAAACAACTGGGACGACACGGCTTTAAACTGGCACCGCACGGTATAGAGAAACACACACACACAGACACACACGCTCACTCCCATTACTTGAAGACCTATTGAATTCAATATGTTCACAGTGGCTATTTGTATTTAAGGTGCGTCTGCTGCCATGGGATCAGGTAGAGACAGTTTTCACACATCACTTGTCAAGAAGGCTATAGCCATTCCAATGACTGCAGAAGAGGCAAGCCACTCAACCATCCTACTGTGTTAGCAATCAAATGTACCGTTTATTACACTGACAAATTGCACTCCATCTTTAGCTAAAGAATGCGTTTGACCGTCTCTTTGAAGATCTGGCAGAAGGCCAGAGTGGAGACAAAGAAGCTGCTGAGGTGACTGTGTGTGCGCGTGTGTGTGTGTGTGCGTGTGTGTGCGTGTGTGTGTGTGTGTGTTTGTTTTTACTGTTCACACGTGTGTGTGTGTGTGTGTGTGTGTGTGTGTGTGTGTTTGTTTTTACTGTTCACACGTGTGTGTGTGTGTGTGTGTGTGTGTGTGTTAATGTGCTTGTCTCTCGTCTATGCAGGCTGTGTGTACTCATCTCCTCCCCCACCAAAAACAAGCCCTTTCCTGGATGTGTGTGTGTGAGAACAGCAACGCTCTACCCCCCTTCTGGCAGCAGAAAGGAGAGTTGTACTACAACAACCTTACCTACTTCTCTGTTAAAGAGAGGCCACAGAGGGTCCGGGGTGGAATACTGGCAGATGACATGGGGCTGGTAAGACACGCACGCGCACACACACACACACACACACACACACACTGAGACAGATCAAAAACATTGATGGACCTGTGAAATGAAATGTAATGTTTGTTTCAGGGGAAAACTCTGACAACGATCGCCTTGATCCTCACCAACTTCCACAATGGAAAACCATTGCCGCTTCAGATGTGTGTAAGTGTGCCTAAGAGGAGGATGTGACTTCATTGTGATAAATATGCAGTCATTAGGTAATATAAGGACTGCGGATTCTGGGCTTTATTTTAATAAGTGTATTTCTATTTTAGAAGCAGTCCTCCCCTGTCAAAACCACTGCTGGTAAAGAGAGAAGTGGTGCACCCAAAGGTGAGTGTGTTGGATGGGTTGATTGTTGCTCGCGGTTGGACGAGGAAACATTAAAGGATACCCACAGCTGATTTGGATGTTTTTATTTTTGTATTTAGGGAAGAGGGGAGAAGGGGATCACCTAGGAGTGACTGAAGCTGCTGCTAGCTCTTCCTGCTTAGAAAGGTAAGAGCCTTCAGTGAAAAACATCTGAACATTAGGACCACCATAGAGATAGAACACTATTTGTTCTGTCTCTATGAGTACCACATACAACCCTGCAGAGTCAGGTAAGGTGCATGTGCTTGTCAGTCCCCAGGTGAAGGGGAAGTGTGTGGATTTAGAGGGCGTCATGGAGGCACACGCAGGTGAGGAGCTAGTGGACATGCCAGAGCCTCAGAAGAAAGGTAGCACTCTCTAACTTTACAACACTTGAGCTGACCTCAGGCGTCTCCTGTTGTTGCTGTATTTATAATTCCAAACACGTTCTGTTCTAGGGAAAGGTGGAGGTAGAGGCAAAAGCAAAGCAAAGTCCAAAAAAGGTACCTGGTTTGTGTTTTCCTGTTCGTAATACCCAGTGTCCAGCATGGAAAGCCACTGTAACATACTTGGTCCTGTGTTAATGTGTCCTGTAGGAGAGGCTGTGTTTCAGGAGGACCAGGGCTTTGCTGCTGTCCTGAGTGGTTTAACATCTGAAGGAACCTCTTTAAAAAAGGCGACTGCCAAGAAGGCAAAGAAAACTCCAGGTGAGGGCCTGTCTGCGTTGGGCTTTGACTGCACTGAATAAACCAAAAGCCAAAGGTGTGTGTCTGCTATGTGTGCATGTGTGCAGGATTGGAGCCTGCAGTGATGGCTGAGAGTCTAGAGAATCTGTCAGCCACAGCCACCCTGATCATCTGCCCTCTGTCCGTCATAAGCAACTGGCTGGTGAGCACGGACAGCCTCCAGTACGTCAGTCCCTCCCTGCCTTGCACACTTCAGCGCTGGGTTATGAGCTGGTCTTAGTGTGTGTGTGTGTGTGTGTGTGTGTGTGTGTGTGTGTGTCCTGTGCCTGCAGGACCAGTTTGAGCAACATGTGCGTATCGACGTGAAGCTGAATGTGTACCTTTATTACGGCGCAGAGCGTAACAGAAAGAAGGCCTTCCTGTCCTCTCAGGACGTGGTGATCACCACCTACAACGTGCTGTCTGCTGACTATGCGGTATGTCAAGGGGAGGGGGGACCGACAGAAGCTGAACCAAACCCTGGTGGCCAGTCACAAATGTATTTCATGGTTGTGTAGCAGAATGATCATAATGAGGTCTGTCCTTAGTATTTGATGGCTGTGTAGCAGAATGTGTTCATAATGAGGTCTGTCCTTAGTATTTGATGGCTGTGTAGTAGAATGTGTTCATAATGAGGTCTGTCCTTAGTATTTGATGGCTGTGTAGCAGAATGTGTTCATAATGAGGTCTGTCCTTAGTATTTGATGGCTGTGTTGCAGAATGTGTTCATAATGAGGTCTGTCCTTAGTATTTGATGGCTGTGTTGCAGAATGTGGTCATAATGAGGTCTGGCCTTAGTATTTGATGGTTGTGTAGCAGAATGTGTTCATAATGAGGTCTGGCCTTAGTATTTGATGGTTGTGTAGCAGACTGTTCATAATGAGGTCTGGCCTTTGTGGTCTCTCTTACTGCTGGGAGAGGGAGAGTCGACAGCGTCAGAGCGCTCACCAGTTGAGCGAGTGGAAGAATTATTTAGTGTTCCACTGGTAAGTTGTTCTCTCTCTATTTCAGAATAAAAGCCCTCTCCATGGCGTCAACTGGCTGAGGGTGGTTTTAGATGAGGGCCACGTCATTAGGAACCCCAAGGCACAGATGAGCAAGGCTGTGCTCGCCCTCAACTCCCAACGTCGCTGGATACTGTCAGGTAACCCAATGCAATGCACACTGCCCCTATTAACCAAAGGAAACACACAGCCTCTATTAACCAATGGAAACACACAGCCTTTATTAACCAATGGAAACACACAGCCTCTATTAACCAATGGAAACACACAGCCTCTATTAACCAATGGAAACACACAGCCTTTATTAACCAATGGAAACACACAGCCTCTATTAACCAATGGAAACACACAGCCTCTATTAACCAATGGAAACACACAGCCTTTATTAACCAATGGAAACACACAGCCTCTATTAACCAATGGAAACACACAGCCTCTATCAACAAATGGAAACACACAGCCTCTATTAACCAATGGAAACACACAGCCTCTATTAACCAATGGAAACACACAGCCTCTATCAACAAATGGAAGCACACAGCCTCTATTAACCAATGGAAACACACAGCCTCTATTAACCAATGAAAACACACAGCCTCTATTAACCAATGGAAACACAGCCTCTAATGACGCTGATGAGCTTTGGTGCACGGGTGTAAATGTGTGTGTGTGTGGTGCCGTCCATCCGTCCAGGCACTCCTATCCAAAACAGTCTGAAGGACCTGTGGATGCTGCTGGCCTTCCTGCGGCTGAAGCCCTTTGACGTGAAGGAGTGGTGGAACAGGGTGATCCAGAGACCAGTGATGCTGGGGGACCGAACTGGCCTGCTGTGAGTACCTTAAACCTAACCCTCTCACCCTCACCCTAAACCTAACCCTCTCACCCTCACCCTCACCCTAACCCCCTTACCTCAACCCTCTCACCCTCACCCTAAACCTAACCCTCTCACCCTCACCCTAACCCTAACCCCCTTACCTCAACCCTCTCACCCTCACCCTAAACCTAACCCTCTCACCCTCACCCTAACCCTCTCACCCTTAGCCTAAACCTAACGTTCTCACCCTAACCCTAACCCCCTTACCCTAACCCTCTCACCCTAACCCTCTCACCCTCACCCTAACCCTCTCCCCCTCATCCTAACCCTCTCACCCTCACCCTAACCCTCTCCCCCTCACCCTAACCCTAACCCCAACCCTCTCACCCTAACCCTAATCCTCTCACCCTCACCCTAACCCTAACCCTCTCACCCTCACCCTAACCCTCTCACCCTCACCCTCCCTGCACTGTCTATACTCCATCCTGGTGTACATGAGCATGGACTCTTTCATCTAGAGGGCCCATAAAGCTATGGAGGACCTCTGTGTTTTAACAGGAACCTCCAGACCCTGGTGAAGTGCATCACACTGAGGAGGACCAAGGCCAGTGAAGTGAATGGACGCCCTCTAGTGACGCTGCCAGAGAAGAGCGTCTGTGTGGAGCCGGTGGAGTTCACCCAGCAAGAGAGGGAGGAGTACGAGTTGGCCCGCGCAGAGGGAAGAAACACCATCCGTAGGTAAGTGTTAGGCTTAGGTGTGGCAGGGGGGTTGTGTGTGTTTGCAGACACCAAACTTACAGGTGAGCTGCCGAGGTGTAAACTGCTCTGTGTGTTTGATGGTGTCCAGGTACGTCGCGGAGGGCTCAATGTTGAGAAACTACGCTGATGTGCTGGCCATCCTGATGAGGCTTCGGCAGCACTGCTGCCACCCCCACCTGCTGGCTAAGGCCTCCACAGACCTGGGTAACGTATTCACTGCTGCCACCCCCACCTGCTGGCTAAGGCCTCCACAGACCTGGGTAACGTATTCACTGCTGCCACCCCCACCTGCTGGCTAAGGCCTCCACAGACCTGGGTAACGTATTCACAGCCCTCCATCCTCAGCCCCTCCTATCTGGCTAAGGCCTCCACAGACCTGGGTAACGTATTCACTGCTGCCACCCCCACCTGCTGGCTAAGGCCTCCACAGACCTGGGTAACGTATTCACAGCCCTCCATCCTCAGCCCCTCCTATCTGAGTCTTCATGTTGTCTTGATTCCGTGCCCTCTCGCCCTAACCCTCTCACCCTCTCACCCTAACCCTCACCCTCTCACCCTCACCCCCTCACCCTAACCCTCTAACCCTCACCCCCTCACCCTCTCACCCTCACCCTGCAGGTGCAGCCGCCACACCAGCCGAGCTAAGGGAGTGCCTGGTGGAGAGGCTGAGGCTGGTGCTGGCCAGCGGCTCTGACGAGGAGTGCTCTGTGTGCCTGGACTCCGTCCGCCTGCCCGTCATCACACACTGCGCCCACGTCTACTGCCAAGCCTGTATCGCTATGGTGATCAGGAACGAGCAGGTTGGTTTGCCCACTGTCAGGCAGCACATACCAGAGTTTATCTTTCAGAGGAATGTCTTATTTTTTTTTTAAACTTGATAATGTTCTCAGATTGTCTTTACTTAGTGGTCTATCTAATCCCTGTGTGCGTGCGTGCGTGCGTGCGTGTCTTCTGTAGGAGCAGGCCAAGTGTCCTCTCTGTCGAGGCCGGATCAAAGCCAGTGAGCTGGTGGAGTTTCCCCAGGACGAGCTGGAGGATAATGACAGCACAGGCTCACAGAAGTGGAGGACCAGCTCCAAGGCAAACACACACACACATAAATGTTACTGAGTATATCTCATTTATCAACATGTTTGCACCTAAGAGTTCCATATTTTGCTCTTAAGAAAGTAAACTAAGAGATGGCAAAGTTGTATTCCTGAAATCCCCTTTGGCGCTTTGGCCAATGAGCTTTTACTGTTCATTCCATGTCCAATCAGCAAACACATGTACGTAATCACAGACGTGAATCTATTTAAGGACTAAACACATTCAGAAGAATTAAACTGGCCTATCAGATGAATTATGTGATCCAACCTTTTATTGAGGATGCAGCAGGTCCACATGGTAGACGTACTGTGAGCCTGGAAGGTCCCTCTAGCAAGGAATGCATATGGAAAGCTTTCAAATGTGATAGGATGTAGCTTCTGCTTTTTGTGGTAAAGTGATGTCGTATAGATTCAAATCCTTCAAATTTGGTCTTTCTTTGAGGCTTGGTTTGCAAAATCATATCAATTATAGAAATGCCAGTTTAAAAAACAATAGTTCCTGTAAAGGATGGTCAATTATCCAACCTTATTGAATTGGCTATTTTTAATGATCAACAGAAAGGAATTTAAATATTACATGTCTATTTACTGATTTATTGTATCTAATATGTTTACTAAATGATTGGAAACATGCTTTTCTGACAAAACTTTTTTAATATTGGTATATTGGATCACAATTTGCTAATTAGTAATTTTTTCCCCACCCAAGAAGAATTGGAGAGAAAAACGGATAAATTAATTTGATTGTGTACACACGTTTGATAAACAACACTGCTGGTGTGTGTGATGTGTCTTCAGGTGGAGGCTCTGATGGCCAACCTGCTCCGGCTACGGAGTGAAGACGATAGCATCAAGAGCCTGGTGGTCTCTCAGTTCACCCGTTTCCTCACCCTGCTGGAGACCCCACTAAGGTAACCCTCACCCTGCTGGAGACCCCACTAAGGTAACCCTCACCCTGCTGGAGACCCCACTAAGGTAACCCTCACCCTGCTGGAGACCCCACTAAGGTAACCCTCACCCTGCTGGAGACCCCACTAAGGTAACCCTCACCCTGCTGGAGACCCCACTAAGGTAACCCTCACCCTAACCCTCACCCTGCTGGAGACCCCACTAAGGTAACCCTCACCCTAACCCTCACCCTGCTGGAGACCCCACTAAGGTAACCCTCACCCTAACCCTCACCCTGCTGGAGACCCCACTAAGGTAACCCTCACCCTAACCCTCACCCTGCTGGAGACCCCACTAAGGTAACCCTCACCCTAACCCTCACCCTGCTGGAGACCCCACTAAGGTAACCCTCACCCTGCTGGAGACCCCACTACGGTAACCCTCACCCTGCTGGAGACCCCACTAAGGTAACCCTCACCCTGCTGGAGACCCCACTAAGGTAACCCTCACCCTGCTGCAGACCCCACTACGGTAACCCTCACCCTGCTGGAGACCCCACTAAGGTAACCCTCACCCTGCTGGAGACCCCACTAAGGTAACCCTCACCCTGCTGGAGACCCCACTACGGTAACCCTCACCCTAACCCTCACCCTGCTGGAGACCCCACTAAGGTAACCCTCACCCTGCTGGAGACCCCACTAAGGTAACCCTCACCCTAACCCTCACCCTGCTGGAGACCCCACTAAGGTAACCCTCACCCTAACCCTCACCCTGCTGGAGACCCCACTAAGGTAACCCTCACCCTGCTGGAGACCCCACTAAGGTAACCCTCACCCTGCTGGAGACCCCACTAAGGTAACCCTCACCCTAACCCTCACCCTGCTGGAGACCCCACTAAGGTAACCCTCACCCTAACCCTCACCCTGCTGGAGACCCCACTACGGTAACCCTCACCCTAACCCTCACCCTGCTGGAGACCCCACTAAGGTAACCCTCACCCTAACCCTCACCCTGCTGGAGACCCCACTAAGGTAACCCTCACCCTAACCCTCACCCTGCTGGAGACCCCACTAAGGTAACCCTCACCCTAACCCTCACCCTGCTGGAGACCCCACTACGGTAACCCTCACCCTAACCCTCACCCTGCTGGAGACCCCACTAAGGTAACCCTCACCCTAACCCTCACCCTGCTGGAGACCCCACTACGGTAACCCTCACCCTAACCCTCACCCTGCTGGAGACCCCACTAAGGTAACCCTCACCCTAACCCTCACCCTGCTGGAGACCCCACTAAGGTAACCCTCACCCTAACCCTCACCCTGCTGGAGACCCCACTAAGGTAACCCTCACCCTGCTGGAGACCCCACTACGGTAACCCTCACCCTGCTGGAGACCCCACTACGGTAACCCTCACCCTAACCCTCACCCTGCTGGAGACCCCACTAAGGTAACCCTCACCCTAACCCTCACCCTGCTGGAGACCCCACTACGGTAACCCTCACCCTAACCCTCACCCTGCTGGAGACCCCACTAAGGTAACCCTCACCCTAACCCTCACCCTGCTGGAGACCCCACTAAGGTAACCCTCACCCTAACCCTCACCCTGCTGGAGACCCCACTACGGTAACCCTCACCCTAACCCTCACCCTGCTGGAGACCCCACTAAGGTAACCCTCACCCTAACCCTCACCCTGCTGGAGACCCCACTACGGTAACCCTCACCCTAACCCTCACCCTGCTGGAGACCCCACTAAGGTAACCCTCACCCTAACCCTCACCCTGCTGGAGACCCCACTAAGGTAACCCTCACCCTCTTCCTCACCCCCTAACCCTAACCCTCACCCTACTGGAGACCCCAGCAAGCTAACCCTCACCCTAACCCTCACCCTGCTGGAGGCCCCACTAAGGTAACCCTCACCCTCTCCCTCACACCCTAACCCTAACCCTCACCATGCTGGAGACCCCACTAAGGTAACCCTCACCCCCTAACCCTCACTCTGCTGGAGACCCCACCAAGGTAACCCTCACCCTGCTGGAGACCCCACTAAGGTAACCCTCACGCTCTAACCCTCACCCCCTAACCCTGCTGGAGACCCCACTAAGGTAACCCTCACCCTAACCCTCACCCTGCTGGAGACCCCACTAAGGTAACCCTTACCCTAACCCTCACCCTCTAACCCTAACCCTGCTGGAGACCCCACTAAGGTAACCCTCACCTTAACCCTAACCCTCACCCTCCTGGAGAGCCCGCTCAGGTAACCGTAACCCTCACCCTTTAACCCTCCTGGGGACCCCGCTTTGGTAACCCCTTCACAGATACGTAGATTCCCCCTCTTTACGCCTATGGTGTAGGTGTACCACTAGTAACTGGTGCTCCCATTTAGATACTGTATGGAGGAGGTTATTACCTTATTCATTTATTTTCTTTCATGTCCATGCAGGGAGCATGGTTTCAGCTTTGTGCGTCTGGACGGCACTATGGCCCAGAAGAGAAGGGCTCAGGTCATCGAGGAGTTCCAGAACGCTAGCCCTGACAGCCCGGCCATCATGCTGTTATCTCTCAAAGCTGGCGGGGTGGGCCTTAATCTGACAGCTGCCTCCCAGGTCTACCTCATGGAGCCGGTGAGGGTTCAGTGTGATGCGTGGCACACACTTTAGCAATCTATTTAATCAAATATGCATGAACCACAAGTCACATTTACTAAAGTACACTGTACTGTGTGGTGTTTGTGTGTGTCTGTGTCTGTCTGTGTCTGTGTCTGTGTCTGTGTGTGTGTGTGTGTGTGTGTGTGTGTGTGTGTGTGTGTGTGTGTGTGTGTGTCAGGCATGGAACCCTGCAGCAGAGGAGCAGTGTGTGGATCGCTGTCACCGTCTGGGCCAGAAGAAGAATGTCTTCATCACCAAGGTAGTGTGTTTACTCTGGGAGGACAGGTATAATCTATTCCTTGGATTTACAACTCTATAGTAAATAGAGTTTTATAGTAAGTAATGGACAGTTCAAATGGGTGATGATACACTTGCTGGTTCACTTCTAGACATGTAACATGTAGAATAGCATTAGGAGTGTGTATGCTACAAACTGAACTTCTTCTTTGTCCAGTTCATTGTGAAGGATTCGGTGGAAGAGAACATGGTGAAGATCCAGAGACAGAAGCAGGACGTGGTGGAGAAAGCTTTTGGCTCCGGGAACAACAGGAAGACGTCTCGCATTGATGACATCACAGTGTTGATGGAGCTGTAGACCTATTCGGACCAACTGCAACTGAATGCACCTTACATTCCTTTCCTGCCCAAAGTTGTATTCCTAATTGTCCAGTTCCTTGTTTTCATTTAAGTTAGTTGGATTAAAACATGTCAATCCGTAAAGGTTTGTTAACGATAGTGTCAAAGTGTTTTAGATGCTGTGTGTATGTTGACCCTATCCAGTTTGAGTTTTCTTTAGGGCAGGGCTATATTTTAATAAACCACCTGACTTTATTGCACATTGAGTTTGAGGGTGATACTTTTTAATATACATGGGAAGGAAGATTTGACTTTTCAACCAAATATTCAGTGTCTTCTTTTCAAATGTGTCAATGACATTTATTGGCTAACTTAAAAATGCACATGGATGTTTGACATCAGTATAACAACTTGGACAAAATCTTTCTGGTGGCAAGGCAGTGAAAGAAGTTATTCAGTTTGATGGCTGTGTAGCAGAATGTGGTCATAATGAGGTCTGTCTTTAGTATTTGATGGCTGTGTAGCAGAATGTGGTCATAATGAGGTCTGTCCTTAGTATTTGATGGCTGTGTAGCAGAATGTGGTCATGAGGAGGTCTGGCCTTAGTATTTGATGGCTGTGTAGCAGAACGTGGTCATAATGTCCAAGTTATTTTCTCAGCTGGGCTTTATTGTTGCGTGTTGAATTGTTACATGGTTATTCCTTGTCAGTACAGTTAGATACATGCCAGCAGATTAGTAATTTTAAGATTTCAGTAGTCTTAGGTAAGGAAGACAATGTTCTAATGTTTAACTAGAAGACAAGGCAGCAGATTGTGTTACTTGGCTTGGATTTATATAATATCTTTTAGCTAGATGTAATAACTTGCTAAGTGGCAAATAAACACTAGGAGCCAATGACAGAGGTGTGGCTTTGCAATAGGAAAGAGTTGGGCTTATTTGGTAATTTTCTAACATTGATCAACAAGATTGCTGGCACTACAGACTGGACATAAAAGTTTTAGTAAAAAAAAAAAAACCCCCACTAAAACAAAATAACCTTTTACACATTCCCTTTACCAAATACAAAGCAAGACACCTGCAAGGCATCAATACAAGACAGAAAAAAGTAAGCGATCGTTAAAACACAGCAACAGTTTAACACAAACACCGTCATCCATGTTGAGTGCAATCCTTTCATGATTGCCAGACATATTCCATGCTGGGACAACCTTGTCAATAGCTTTGCAGATGTGAGGTAAGAGTTGGAGTCTAGAGTGCTGGTGATAATTATAACTGGACCACAGTAGATTGAATCAGCCCTGTGAGAGTGAGGCAGTCAGTCATCTGCATAACTGGTAGAATAATACTGAGGAGGACAGTCAAACAGCTCAACACTCCCCTGGCTGGAGTGTTAGATAACTAGAACCGTTTCTGCAAACAATAATTCTGATGGAAGGAAACTTTCTTATACTGACAGTTCTCACACACACAAACACACTTAAGAAGCAGAGAGTGAGGACTGATGCACCAGGGTATTTATTGATTCTTCTTCTCATGGGTGGATAATGTCCACCATAACCCGAGCCTTCACTGGTGTTCCATCGAGGGTCTCTCTTTCCGCTACTTGGCTGCTAATTGAGGAAGGAATCCAGTTTGCGCTGGATGTGGTCGAAGGAGTCGTCGCCCATGTAGTCCGCCTGGCCAGCTTCCCAGCGTTGTTTCCTCACCTCTGACGGCACCCGGGGTTCTGGAAGTGGAGGAGGGGCAAGGACCTGCTGTGCAACCCCAGTGTGGATATCGTCCTGCAGAGAGAACACAGTAAACACACACCGAGTTACACAGTAAAAATAAATAAATAAAAAGACATGAGTTTGATACAAGTCCTGCCTTGTTAACGACACAAAGAAAGCATCGCCATAGATTTGAAAGAGCAGTGTTTAAACAAAGATGTTGCTCCAAGAGGATCCTATCACTCGTTATATTAAAACCAAAAGCACCTGGATTCATGCAGCGCACACACACGTCGAGCTACGTAACGACAGCAGTAAAGACGTGCGCAAACACAGCAGTAAAGACCATACGATACCTGGAACCACACACGGTCTCTGGCCTTTCATTGTGCATGTCTCACTGGAGAAGACGGGCAACCAAAAGCTTGGAGACCATTCAAGGATAGAATAGTGTGTGTGTGTGTGTGAGACTAAGGAATGCGGAACCACTACAAATGTTACTGTGGCAACGGAACCAGAATTTGTATTCATGGCCATGCCAGGGCATTGGGTTTCTCTCGGGAAGTTCACCACAACACAGGCAAGCATGAGTTAGAAGAGCTCTTGTAGATGGCTATACATTCCTTTCAGTAAACCAGTGGCTAACACTGCCATCTCACCTCTGTGCAGCCACTGTTGAAGGGAGTGTCTCCGTAGGCCTGTTGTAGTGAGGGCAGGATGGAGGAGGAGAAGAGTTCCCACCACAGCACCAGATAGTCAGGGTGTTGCTGGCTGATGTCAGAGGCCACGGTGTGACCTTTAACCTGACCACTCTTCATGTTGTACGAGTAGTTCCACGGTTTCACCTTCCCCAAGAAGTGCACCACTTTGGCCTCACGCCCATACCTACAAGGACACGGAGACAGACCGTTGGCCGGCGGGCTGTGGAGTAAATAACGCTCAGTATAGCTGCTCTATTCTGGGATTGGCCACGAGCGGTGACAGCGTACATTTGTTCTGGTAGCAGCCCAAGTCAGAGCCACTCCTTGCAACTCTACACCTACATGTATTGCACACGCCTTTTACATGTCACATGCCTTTTACACTGACCTTTGTTCCAGCTTAGACCCCAGCAACAAACAAACAGCACAAGCCCAGAGACTGTAGAAATGTTAGTGAGTGAGTGAGTGTGTGGTACTGTTTAAAGGCTGGTAGGGTGTGTGTGTGTGTGTGTGTGTGTGTGTGTGTGTGTGTGTGTGTGTTACTGTTTAAAGGCTGGTAGGGTTCGGGTGTGTGTGTGTGTGTGTTGTACTAACTGTTTAAAGGCTGGTAGGTAGGTGTAGATGGCGATGCTGCTGAGATTATAGATGAAGGGGAGGTGCTTAGAAATGTCTGTTGTTGCCCAGGTGTTGAAGAAACTGTTGAGGACACCCTGGTCTCCACCTGAAAACAGCACAGACACGGTCATTCAGGAGGAAGACATTTCAACAAGCCGCCCCTTGGCCTTCTCTAAACCCTCTTTGCCGGTTACACATACACCCACCTCAGCCTTTTGGACAAGTATTAATAGAAAACCTAAGGAGGAGAGGGGAGGGGGAAATACCCTGCATTACTGATGCAATGTGTGGCGCAATCCCCCATAATCCATCACTCACATTGTCACAAGCACACATTGACAACACAAAGGGCAGAGGGGCTCTGCCAGTCAAAGTCTTGTCACAGTTAGGGTCTGTAGTTAACTTGTAATCAACATATAGTTAAGTGCAGTTTGAAAAGTTACACCATTAAGAAAAGTGGGCCACGGAAATATTGTCACTGCTAATTCTTACGCAAGAGGAAAAATACTTGGATGTAAATGAATGCATTACTTTAAAGTAAACACGTTTGATAATGTTTCATATGAGAACGCATAAGAGTTTTATATTAATGATTTGTTCAGCTATAAATGTTAGATTAGCTCCACTGGGTAATTAACACTACTGGTATTACTCTAGCATAAGATACAGGGTCGCACCAATGTCTTGAACAACTGGGGGGGGGGGGGGAGAAAGGGTTTAGGTCAGGAGACCAAAGCCTAGGTTTGCCCTTACCTACTAACTATCTACTCACTAACTAGCTCCAAAACACACAGGAGATAAAGACAAGGACATGGTGGGAACATTTGTGAAAAGCCAATAGTTAAACAGAGGACACACATCCAAGGGAAAGATAAGCAGCCTCACCATCAAAGCTGCCATTCTCAGTGCAAAAGGTGAGCAGCTTGTTGTGAGTCTCGTTGGAAGGTTTGAAAACAAACACTCCAGAGTTAAAGCAGTCTGGCCACCCAGGGTCTGGTGCTGCAGACAGCTCCTCTCTCTCAAACAGCTCATCTATGTTGGATAACACCTACACAAAAACACTGTCAAATGTCTATTTCACTTCTTGATGATTCGTACCGCCTCGTCTTTGACTCAATGAGCAATTTAACCTTTAAAACGGAGTTTACTTTTCAAGTCTATACGCTGACTGGAATGTTTAAGTCTTACTGAAATATCTTGACATGATCTTAATACTCCCATAAAAAAAAAATGTCTAATTTAACGTCATATTTTAGACCAAATTCACCAGGTAATGATCAGACAATAACTGAACCCATACAAATGATTCGCAGACCAGCAAATCAAAACGTATACAATGAGAATTTTTTCTCTTTTTCTATTAGTTAGCAAACTTCTATAATACTTTAAATATTTGAGTGAATGATGAACACCATTTCCCCCACAGCAGTTTAGGCTTTCTCATCGATGTAGGATGGCTTGGTTGTCCCTTAAGATTAAAGCTTGTAACAGTCAGTGTGGATATACTTAGATCAGACAAATATTGTCCCCTTTAACACTAGATGTTATCCAAAGAAGTTGGCTCTAAGAGATATTTGTGGAAATCCATTTGTACCCAGCCAGTTGCATTTGTTATTCCCAGCCATCAGGCACTATTTTGCTAAGGCGCTAGATGTGTATTCCTCAGACAGTGAGTTAAGGCAAGGGTAGTATTTACATCCCCAAGGAGAAAATGATTGCTTCTCACCAGTGTGTCTGCGTCCATGAACACACACTTGCTATAGTGTGTAAGTCTCCAGCAGTGCAACTTGGTGAAGGTTACGCCCAGGTCTGGCCTCTTCATCATAGCCAGGTTCACAGTATCGCCGGAGTCCAACACATCAACCACACAAACCTCATCATAGATGGAACTCAGAACAGTCCTGAAACACAATTACATTTTATCCAACCAACTTTGCAGTGTGTTGCCTGATAAAATAATTGTACTACAAGTCTTGCCACCCTTTAAGTCTTTAATATCAAGACTAATTAAACATTTTAAAAAATGCGTGGATGTGGGTTACCTGCAAGCCTCTGCCACATGGGGTCCTATGAGGATGACCAGTTTCTTGGTGGTATTATGGTTCCGTAATGACTTGCCGAGAACCATCGCCCCTTTCGCATAGTTGTCATTTGTGGCCAACGTCACATATGCTTGATCTAAGTGGTTTTGGACACAAAAGCAAAATGATAAACTCATTAGACTTGATCAAAAAGGCCCCAGGTAAACTAGTCGTCATCATCGTGAGACAATGCCAACGACCGACGGAAAATTCAGTGCTGTGTTTAGTCTCTGGAAATGTTCTCACCATGTCAATATGGGACAGTTTCAGACTGGGTGCTACGCACTTCGACGTTTAGTCTTAGACAATGCTATTCCATGGTAGACGGCTTCACATGTCGTCCGCCTCTACCTAGCGTCGAACTCTATAGATTTCTGGCCTTCCCCCCTACATGGCCTGTAGCCAACCATAATTCTGAATTTCCGACCAATTTGCCCCCATTTCCTTGCTTCAATGTACGATTCGCAGGTTGTTTTTAAAAAGGATAGAACATTTCAGTTAACGTGAGGATATCGTTTCAAACATACCGCCGACAAATGGCAGAAAAGCAATCGACTACAGTTAAAACTGACCCATTTAACAAACGACCAAAGCAATACGAATTGGACGGAACGCTGCGCATCAATACGCCCCTGTACTGCACGTAGACACGACTTGCAGCAGTCACAGACATGATCAATTAAATACACAATGTTCCAACAAGCGTTATAAATAGTCATTCTGAATTTTAAATACAAAAATGGAACCACAGATACCCTAATTATACTACGTCGCAGTGAAATTAAACAGTATAACAATAATCGTGGTGGTGATAATTTTCAGCGGGATCAACCAGGCCGTGCATGCTTTTCCTTACCCGCCATGGTAAGTTTGGGGTACGGCCAGTAAGTCGAGGAGGTTGCTGAGTTCTAGGTTGGTGGTGGTGTGCCCAAGGAGGCTCAAATGCAGACAACGGGACCCACAGTCAAACACAGTGCTAATAACTAAAGGTCCATATATTCCGGGTCACGTGACCAATGACAGCGCTCACGCCTTCTTAGACTGGCCATTTTACCAATTTTCAAATGCGGGTCAGCTGTGAAAAGGTTAGTTTCAGTACTCTGAATATACCTGAATTTAATTGGCTACCTGCATCTAGTCTGGAATGTAGCACATTTTTGGGGGGGGGCGGATAGTTAGGTCACTTATGAGAATGGGATGATAATGTGACTGAATGACGTCTTAACATTTGGTATTTATGTCCCTGTCTGATACATATTCTATAACTGACTGTCCTACTGGTTAGCGGGCACAAAAGTTTGTGCCTCTACTGTTGGATTCGGTGTGCTCAGGTCCAACGTAAGTGTAGCCCTGTCACATTCCACTTTATAAGCCCACATAAGAAATGATTTCCACTCATGCAGGCTATTTGTAATTTAATTCCATTAGATGCAGAGCAAAGAGACTATTTGGCTTATTTGGTTGCCATCAGGGTAGACTTTTTAAATGTGTGACTTAATAATCCTAAATCTTGCTGTATAGTTGTAAAATCTATGACTTTGCCTCCATCTAGTGGGGAATGATGCAAACCTCTATAGACCTCTCTAGTTATTTATTAGTGACCAGGTCCAATTGCAGTCCGGGATTGATGAAGACGCAAACAGATGAGCAAGACATTTAAAAAACCTGATACAGAAATAGAACTCTTCCGTCAATAACAGATACAGTGTAGCTACACTGAGTCAAAGAGAGCATATCTATTATAAACACTGTGGTCATTATTATTATGAAACACCTATGTGTCTTGAATGAGATTCCTGCCCCCTCCCTCTAAGATCAGAGTGAGGCTATAGGAAGCTGACGCAGCAGGGTGATTGGTTAAGGTCACCATTTGCACTTCATTCTTCCTCAGCTTCAAGGCCCATTGGCTTTGCTGAATAGGCATGGCTGTTAAAGGTGAATAGACTCCCCTCCCCTGAAGAGGCCTGGGAGGAAAGCACAGAACGTGAGTGAGTGAGTGAATAATGCAGGAGGCTTTGAGGTGTTTTGACCAAGTCTTAAAGTGTGACCTTAACCCCTGATCCTAGCGCTGTGCTCTGCCAGACCTCCCTTGTGGGTATAATTAGACTAACTGACCCCAGAACAGTGCTTAGAAAGAGAAGGGAATCTGAGAGGCCCTGAGGGTTGGGGAGTGAAGCCAGGCTGATCAGGTGTCAGAGAACAGATCTGAAGCAACAATGGAGGTTTATGTGTGAGTCTATGGTATAGGGATAGTTTCTACACCGGAATATGTGTAGTAGAGTTAGTAGGACAGTGTGGATCTCATAGTCGTGTATAGTGTATAGGCCTAGAAGCACCTTCAGGTAGAGTCTGTTCTAAAGTAAAAGACTTGTATGGGCTGAGCGAGAGTCGGAGAGGTGGAAAGAGAGAATAGAAGGATAACAGTAGAATGTAGAGGAGTCGAGGAGGGAAAGAGAGAGTCAATAAGGAAGTGACCATCGAGGCTCTGCCTTTTCCTGTCACCTGGCCCTCCAAACAGCACCAACTCAGCGCTGGACTCTAAACCTTGCTGCCGGCCTGTGGGTGAACGTAAGCTCCTTTACTTTCTGCACCACAACTGAGCATTACTCTACACACAGAGTAGTTGATATAGCTAGGATGACTGCACTGCAAGATTATATGATGACATTCCATGTAAGGATATGTTTCTGACACTGTCCCACGCACAGTTGACACATTACATTTGATAGAGTCAGAGTAAAATTAGAACTATTCTCTCTGTTTGGAATGGGATCGGGACGAGAAAGAGAGATTACGAGGGATTTTGGTAAACTGAAGAGTTTGCTAGACTACATTGAAATTGCTGTTAAGTGTCACTGGAGCAGCCAGGACTAACTAACGGCTATATAGTGAAGCTGTATAGTGAAGCTGTTGTAGTGAAGCTTTTGTAGTTAAGCTGTATAGTGAAGCTGTGTAGTGAAGCTGTATAGTGAAGCTGTTGTAGTGAAGTTGTATAGTGAAGCTGTATAGTGAAGCTGTTGTAGTGAAGCTGTATAGTGAAGCTGTATAGTGAAGTTGTGTAGTGAAGCTGTGTAGTGAAGCTGTATAGTGAAGCTGTTGTAGTGAAGCTGTTGTAGTTAAGCTGTATAGTGAAGCTCTTGTAGTGAAGCTGTATAGTGAAGCTGTTGTAGTGAAGCTGTTGTAGTTAAGCTGTATAGTGAAGCTGTTGTAGTGAAGCTGTGTAGTGAAGCTGTTGTAGTGAAGCTGTATAGTGAAGCTGTTGTAGTGAAGCTGTATAGTGAAGCTGCTGGAGTGAAGCTGCTGTAGTGAGGCTGTATAGTGAAGCTGGTTCAGTGTGCTGGGGTCATCATGTTACTGTGTGTATTGTGTGGCTAGGGTCCTCTGACAGGCCTCATGTTTCAAGCCTTTTGGGGCGGCCGGCCTCTGGGAACCATCAGGTTTTATAGCCTTCATGTGTTTATATAAGTGAGAGAGGAGGAGGAAGATCATAAAGATGGCCACATTCAAAGTGTTAAATGTTAACTCAGGTAACGCCTATCCCAGGGTCCAGAACAAAGGTCTGCCCTGCTGCTCTTTGCAGACGGAGGGAGAGTTTAGCTCTGAGAGACAGCCCAGCAGGCAGAACCCCCAGCTGAAGTGATCTGCCCGGCAACTCTTCCCCGATAGGACAGGGCTCACATGAAGGTAGGGGGATTAGCTAATTATCACTGGCTGTTTGGATGTGAGGCCCCACACACAGATGGGGTAACTCCCATTGGTTAAAACATTTAGACTTTATTAAAGTGGCTTAAATGGGGGCTCCTGCTAAGAGTCGGTGCTCGCTCTGAAGCCTGTGTTCTGCCTTTGTTTTGGTGGTTGAATCTTCACTTGTTCATAAATAAATAGTGTTTCACAGTATCTCTATGGTTAGAGTAAAGTTAAGTGCGTCAGGTGCTAAGTCAGAAGGCCACAGTGGAAATTTTCAAGCATCTGACCCGACACTGCCTTGGTTTCTGTCGGCCTTATCTTACCTGTAACTATCATCTGTAGTATCCTTGGCAACCGATAGCATGGTCTTTAACCTATTACAGTCTGGTCTTTAACCTACAACAGTCTGGTCTGTTACCTACAACAGTCTGGTCTGTAACCTACAAGTCTGGTCTGTAACCTACAACAGTCTGGTCCACATCCTTGTTTTCACTAACATGCATGTTAGTTTATGTGTGTGTTTTAGGTACTGAAAGATGGAGAACATCACACAGATTTCACGAGAAGACTTGGAGGATCTAAGGGAAGCATTCAATAGGATTGGTTAGTGGACACACTCACACGCATGAATACACACTCAACAGGAGCATACACCAAGAGAAATCAGGAGCTCAAACTGCAATCAATGTTTATGGCCAATCATAAATTCCTGTTCTTATATAAAGGCTTTTTTATTGACAGGGTTTCATGTGTTAGGGGATTGGCATGGTGAAGGTTAGCAGATTATATCAGTTGACTCTGTATAATTACTTTATGAAACACTTTCCCTTAACATGGACAGCAGTGTGAGTAATGCAGTTTCTTACTATCAATAATAAATGTCTGAATGTGCTTATGCGCAATGAATGGAGCTGTTAAAAAGATTATTTGCCAAGCGGCCAAATACGCCATTTAAATCTTTAGTTATATTTCCTAATCAGATTATCATTGACCCAGTAAAAAAAGAATAGCTTCCATCAAAGTCCATACAAAGCCATAAAAAATGTATCCGTGCATCTGAGGGCCAAGGAGCATGAAAAATATGGAGAATATCTTTAATACATGCGTGTGTTTTATGTGTTTTTCTAGACATTGACAATAGTGGGTTTGTCAGTGACTTTGAGCTCCAAGAGCTGTTCAAAGAGGCAAGCTTTTCTTTGCCGGGGTTCCAGATCCGAGAGATCGTTGAGACCTTCATCGCTGGAGACACAAACAAGGACGAGAAAATTAGTTTTGATGAGTTTGTGGCGGTACGATGATAAATACATATTTATATTTAAATAAGCCTCTCACACCCATAGTGGATGGCATGTATGGGTGTCCATGACATTCATGTGGCCCCTAACACTCTCTCTCTCTCTCTCTCTCTCTCATGGTATATGTATATGGTATCTGTTCATGTGTAGATCTACCAGGAGCTGAAGAGTAAACAGCTGAGTGAGACATTCAGGAAAACTGTGTCACGGAGGGATGGAATTCGCTCCTTTGGAGGTCTGTCGGGAATTTCCAGTGAGGGAACGCAGCACTCTTACTCAGGTAACAGTGGAATACAGTGAGCTGTCTTAGCCAGGTTACAGTGGAATACAGTGAGCTGTCTTAGTCAGGTAACAGTGGAATACAGTGAGCTGTCATAGTCAGGTAACAGTGGAATACAGCGAGCTGTCTTAGCCAGGTTACAGTGGAATACAGTGAGCTGTCTTACTCAGGTAACAGTGGAATACAGTTAGCTGTCATAGTCAGGTAACAGTGGAATACAGTGAGCTGTCATAGTCAGGTAACAGTGGAATACAGTGAGCTGTCATAGTCAGGTAACAGTGGAATACAGTGAGCTGTCATAGTCAGGTTACAGTGGAATACAGTGAGCTGTCATAGTCAGGTAACAGTGGAATACAGTGAGCTGTCATAGTCAGGTAACAGTGGAATACAGTTAGCTGTCCATTACCATGCCCTCTCCCTTCCATCACATTTATTCATATATACAGTGTGCATGCATGTTTCCCTGTTTGTGTGTGTTTACCAGATGAAGAGAAGGTAGCGTTTGTAAATTGGATCAACAAAGCTCTGGCCAAGGATTCAGACTGCAGCCACCTGGTGCCCATGAACCCAGAGAACGACAGCCTCTTTACGTCTGTCCGGGATGGTATCCTCCTCTGGTAACACTCTGTCCCTCTATCTAACTACATCCTATGGTAACCCTCTCTGTTCCTATGGCAACACTCTGTCCCTCTATCTAACTACATCCTTTGATATCCTCCTCTGGTAACACTCTGTCCCTCTATCTAACTACATCCTATCGTAACCCTCTATGTTCCTATGGTAACACTCTGTCCCTCTATCTAAC
This sequence comes from Aplochiton taeniatus, assembly GCA_017639675.1. Lineage (NCBI taxonomy): Eukaryota > Metazoa > Chordata > Actinopteri > Galaxiiformes > Galaxiidae > Aplochiton > Aplochiton taeniatus. Next base: position 19,787,212 of record CM030181.1, on the reverse strand, counting down.
TACATCCTATGGTAACCCTCTCGGTTCCTCTGGTAACACTCTGTCCCTCTATCTAACTACATCCTATGGTAACCCTCTCTGTTCCTATGGTAACCCTCTCTGTTCCTCTGGTAACACTCTGTCCCTCTATCTAACTACATCCTATGGTAACCCTCTCTGTTCCTATAGTAACACTGTTCCTCTCTCTAACTACACCCTATGGTAATCATCTCTGTTCCTATGGTAACCCTCTCTGCTCCTATGGTCCCTCTCTCTAACTAACTGTCTCTTTCCCCTGTCTATATTTTGCTATCATCCTTTGACCAAACATTATTTTTTCTAGTAAAATGATCAATATATCTCAGCCTGACACCATCGATGAGAGAGTGATCAACACCAAGAAACGCACTACTTTCACGATGAGTGTGAGTATCATTCACATAGAAGGGCTTTCAAACTAACTAGCTAACTATATAACTAACTAACTAACTTAATGATTATATCTTTCTTTCTTCATTTTCTTTGTTGGTAGGAAAATCTGGTCTTGGCCTTGAACTCAGCGTCAGCAATAGGCTGCACAGTGGTGAATATTCATGCCCCTGATCTAATGGCTGGGAAACCCCATCTGGTGCTGGGGCTGCTGTGGCAGATCATCAAGACCGGCCTCTTTGCTGACATAGAAATCAGCCGTAATGAAGGTAACAACCATAGAGATAGAATAGTTCTATCTCTATGGTAACAACATGCACATACATGTGGCTACGTGATGCTTTCTTTGTTTCACCACTTTAAGCAAGCGCTGGAGACACCAGCCTACAATCTGCTACCTGTCAATCTAACCTCCTCTTCAAACACGAATCTTCTGACATGGTGGAAACTATTTGCGTGTACAGCTTTGATCTGCCTGCTGGCTGATGGGGAAGAACTCGACCATCTAATGTCCGTCTCTCCTGAGGAGTTGTTGCTCCGATGGGTCAACTATCACCTAAAGAATGCAGGCACGCAGCCAATCAGCAACTTCAGTGAAGACATTAAGGTATATAGACACACACACGCACACACACACACACACACACACACACACACACACACACACACACATAGTGTAACGTGCCTACGCTGTTCTGTAGGATTCACTGGCCTATTTCCACCTGCTGGACCAAATCTCCCCCAAAGGAGACATCGATGATGAACCATTTATTGACATTGATATGGCCGGCCTCAATGTAAGTGTCTGCTGCTTTAGCCCTGTCTGAAAATGATGCAATGTGTAAGAGTTGAGATGCAAAAAAACATGACATATCATGTGTGTGTGTGTGTATGTGTGGGTGTGTCTGCGCGCATGTGTGTGTGTGTGTATGTGTGCGTGTGTGTTTATGTGTGTGTGTGTGTGTGTGTGTGTGTGTGTGTGTGTGTGTGTGTGTGTGTGTGTGTTTGTGTGTGTGTGCGTGTGTGTGCATGTGTGTGTGTGCATGTGTGCAGGAACGTGATCCCGAGCGTAGAGCAGAACTAATGCTGTGCCAGGCTGCCAGGCTGGACTGCAGGCAGTTTGTGTCCCCTAAAGACGTCGTCTCAGGAAACAGCAAACTCAACATGGCCTTTGTGGCCAACTTGTTCAATACATACCCAGCCCTGGGGAGAGCCCAGACCAATGGCATCGACCCCGCTTTGATAGAGGGTTAGCTTCACAAACACATACACTAAAACATGAACCATTCAGAGAACACATAATGCACCCATGGTGGTCAGTGGTTCAAACACAATCCTTCTTATTTACGTCATTAGACCGTCACCCCTGAATCTAACTGGTACGGTGTATTGTCTACTCACAGGAGAGTCTAGAGAGGAAAAAACCTTCAGGAACTGGATGAACTCTCTGGGAGTCGCTCCTTACGTCAACCGCCTTTACTGGTATAGTAGTCACCTCCGTTGGTGTGTGTGTGTGTGTGTGTGTGTATGCGAGAGAGAGAGAGAGAGAGAGTGTGAGTGTGTGTGTGTGTGTGTGTGTGTGTTGCAGTGACCTAACCTAACCCTAACTTCTCCTTGGTATGTATGTGTTGCAGTGACCTCTGTGATGCCCTGGTGATTCTTCAGCTCTATGAGAAAGTTAACGTCCCAGTGGACTGGAAAAAGGTCAACAGACCTCCATACCCTGCTCTGGGTGCCAACATGAGAAAGGTAGGCTGCTCTGGGTGCCAACATGAGAAAGGTAGGCTGCTCTGGGTGCCAACATGAGAAAGGTAGGCTGCTCTGGGTGCCAACAGGAGAAAGGTAGGCTGCTCTGGGTGCCAACATGAGAAAGGTAGGTTGCTCTGGGTGCCAACATGAGAAAGGTAGGCTGCTCTGGGTGCCAACAGGAGAAAGGTAGGCTGCTCTGGGTGCCAACATGAGAAAGGTAGGCTGCTCTGGGTGCCAACAGGAGAAAGGTAGGCTGCTCTGGGTGCCAACAGGAGAAAGGTAGGCTGCTCTGGGTGCCAACATGAGAAAGGTAGGCTGCTCTGGGTACCAACATGAGAAAGGTAGGCTGCTCTAGGTGCCAACATGAGAAGGGTAGGCTGCTCTGGGTACCAACATGAGAAAGGTAGGCTGCTCTGGGTACCAACATGAGAAAGGTAGGCTGCTCTGGGTGCCAACATGAGAAAGGTAGGCTGCTCTAGGTGCCAACATGAGAAAGGTAGGCTGCTCTGGGTGCCAACATGAGAAAGGTAGGCTGCTCTAGGTGCCAACATGAGAAAGGTAGGCTGCTCTGGGTGCCAACATGAGAAAGGTAGGCTGCCCGTAACATCATCAAAATGAAATTGTAGGAACACAGAGTAGTGCACACAAGTGTGCTTGTAAGTGGAGGTAATAACTTTGAGAGCATGTTTTTGTCTTCAGCTGGAGAACTGTAGCTATGCAGTAGACCTGGGACGGACAGAGGCACGCTTCTCTTTAGTAGGAATCGGAGGAGAAAACATCAACGAGGGCAGTGTCATGCATACACTGGCATTGGTCTGGCAACTCATGAGAAGGTGCACACATTAACACATACAAAAGCACCTAACTTGTCTTTATAATACACATGTTGTGTGTATTGGGTGTGAGTGTAATACGTTTGTTTAGAATTATCTTTGTCATCAGGCTTTGATCTACCTCTGTCTCTCCATGGCTCAGGTACACCGTGCAGGTGCTGTCTGACCTGGGGGCAGGGGAGAAGATTGGAGATCAGATCATCGTGAACTGGGTGAACTCCACCCTGACCCAGGGAGGGAAAGACACACAGATAGGGAGCTTTAAGGTTTGTGCTTTATCAGAGTTCTTGCTGTATGTAAAGCTTATGTATGGACACAAAATAAACACCAATAAATGCATACCTATTCTTCCACCTCATAACTCACACTGTGTATTCTGATTAGTGTGGGATATTCTATTCTCCCCCCCTGCAGGACAAGCTGATAAGCACCAGTCTGCCAGTGATAGACCTGATTGACATTATAGCTCCCAACGCCGTTAAACAAGAAATGGTGAAAAGAGGAAAGACCGCAGAGCTGAGTGAGCCCGACAAACTCAACAACGCCAAGTAAGCAAACTACTATTACTACTGCCAAGTAAACAAGCATGAAGCTAAGTTCTCTAACACCAAGCCTAAACGTTTGGCCCTAGCTAAACACGTGACCTCAATATATCACCCCAATCTGTATGCACAATTACCAACTCCCTCTCTCTGTTAACCCCACCCCTCTCTCTTCCATTTCAAGGTATGCAGTCTCTGTAGCCCGTAAGATTGGGGCACGTGTGTATGCCTTGCCCGATGACTTGGTGGAAGTGAAACCCAAGATGGTTCTGACGGTGTTTGCTTGCCTCATGGGGCGGGGCATGAAGAAAGCAGACAAGTAAACCCCTGCCAGCAAACAGAGAGGCCTCTGCACCGACGCTATGTGGCTCACTATTTAGCAATCAGACTGCCTGAGATAATGTAGGCCTATTCTTACACTATGTCTTCTGACTGTCATAGCCAATATTTCTTTCCTATTTGGAAAATAGTTCTCTGTTTTAACTCCAAAGTATAATGAAACTTCACCAATAGCCTGGTCCTTTTAGAAAGCAGATATTTATCTTGCAGAAACCAACATTTGATTCAGCCAGACATCTTCCCCTCTTTCCAAATGTTGTTTATGATTGTATAATCATAAAAGCTGCTGGAGTGGTTCATGATTACTCCTCAGTCTTTACATGTAATATCTGATTGGAAGTATAATTACCCCTGCCGACAGGAGACCAAGAATCCATACAATTAACATGCACAGCAGCCTTCATGCCTCTACATGTTGTGTATTGTTACTATTTACTAATTAAAGTTCATTTAAAAAAATTAAATGTAATGCTAAGTTTGTTCTTTGTTTTCGTTTTCTACAGTTGGCAACATAAAATAGTTAAGAAAGTATTTCACAATGCCTGTAAGTATGGTTAGTCTAGAAAATTAGGCTATATTCAAATAGATATTTATGTAGCTTAGAACAGCAGAACAAATAAAATATATTTTACATTTTAAATGCCTTTAAAAGACTTTTTTCTATTTACTAGATGAAATATTAAAGGAGACTTTTTTGTGTGTGTGCTTGGAATATGTGGGATTGTTCAAAGCGGAACTAATCTACTCCAAAGGAACTACACGAACCACAGACAATGTAACCCTACACAAAATATGCCGCGATTGTAACATCAGGCTCGCTGTCAACGATATCGTTCCATACTTTTAAATAAATGTTGCTGTCATAGTCTCTCTAAAAAATGGAGGGACTGGAAATGTCAGCGATGATACCTGCGCTCCATGAGCTCACAAGGTGAGCTTTGACATTGTGAAGAAGTTAGAAGGAAACGCTAGCTAACGTTAGCCGCCGCTGTGTAGAATCAGGTTAGGTAGCTAGCTCTCAGGTACATTCTCAGTTTTAGCAAATACATTTTTTATGTACAGTTCTTGAAGAGTGGTACATCAGGTATTAACGAGATATAAGGTAGATTTGAACTGGGGAAGACATTCTATACATGTATTCTATGTTAATAGTATCGCAAAGACTTAAGTGTTTACAACTTTTCCCTTAGATTTTTGGACTGCATAGTAATGTCAAGGTGTTCACTGTCTAAGTCTTATCGGGCCCAATTAACCAACTGCCAGCTGATATTTATGTGACATCTTTCAGTGCGAGTGCTGCTGAATACAACCAAGTGGTTCAGAAACCACGACAGATTCTTTGCCAGTTTATTGACAGAATCCTGACCGATGTGGATGTTGGTACGTACCTAAAGTACATTTTCTATGGACATTTTACTATCAGGCTCTGTAACATCTCTTAATGTCACTAACAGTTACTAATGATTGTATTTGTTACTATTATAGTTGCGCTGGAACTGAGTAAGAAGTCCAGCTCTGACCGTGGCCCTACTTGTGTGATGCTCCTGGACTTTGTGCAGCACATAATTAAGTCCTCCTTTCTGATGTTTGTAAACCCTGCCTGCCAGCCAGCCCGCTACACAGACACTGAACAGAGCAGTGCTGGTTAGCACACCTTTTGTTCAATGGTTTTACAATCTATTTTGATATAATATTTTGATATCCGCTACGTCGGTGATGTTTCGTAACGCTTCTCTTATTTCCTCTCTCCACCTTTCTCTCCTCTGATCTAAAGAATTCAGCCGTTGGGTGATGGGGAGACTCCTGCGAGTAGCTTCGTCTCCAGATTGTGATGTCATCCACGGGCGGGTCTCCGCTGTGCTCTGCTCTTTACTGCACATGCTCAGAGTGAGAGCACCAATCATCTTCAGCTCCTTCACAGAGGAGCTCCTCAGATTGACCCGAGACCTCAGCAACATTCTTGCCGCCCACATTGCCACAGCAGGAACACACGCACACTCGCTGTGGCCGGTGACTCTGGAGCACTTCTCCATTTCTCCTACACCTGTCAGCCCGTACCTCACCCCATCACCCCTGCTCCTCACATGCCCCGCTGCCATGGAAACCCTGGTCGACGTGGCGCTGAGCGTTTTGACGGACGTCCTTCGAGGTGTGGTCTCCCGGCGAGATGTGGGTGTGGCTTGGGAAACTGCCTGCTCCTTCCTGGCCAATGGCAGTGTGAAGCTGAAGAGGGCCTCCATGGTGATGCTGAGGCGCTCAGTGGAGCTGGGAGGGTTTCCTGAACGGCAGAGTCAGGAGTTCTTCACGGCCTTCCTCCAGCTGCTTGACACTCACCGTGACACTCACACTGAGGACCAGCAGCCTTATGGGGGGGGGCTGCTGGAGCTGAGCCGCTGTGTGTTCCACTCCCCTGGGGGCTCAAGGTTCGAGAGAGTCCACCTGGCACAGCTACTGGAGTGTGTGTGCACACTGGGACGAGTAGGGTCCAAGCTAGGGTCAGAGGTCAGCCAGTCGCTGTGCCTACTCTTCAGCTACCTGTTATCCGTTGTCCCGGGATACGAGAGTGCCCCTACACTGAGGAGACAGAGAGTGACTGATGTCTGCAAGGCCCTGACATGCAGTATTGGCACAGAGAATCAGGCTGAAGTAAAGCAAAGCCTTCTCACCTGCGCACACCTTTAGTAGCTAATCCAGGGTGTAACTGTGTAACCGAGATGTGTTTTTCTTTTCCAGTGTGTAAAGGGCTTCCTGCATGCTGCTTTAAAGGCTGAGGTTGCCATGGCAATACAGGAGAGGGAGGATGGAGAGACGGAAGCCAAGATGCCGAGGTCGCCTAGCAACCCCTCAACGAGCAAGATAACTAAAACACTGCCAATGTAAGTTAACTGGCCACACCAAGAAACTAAAATCCTACATTTTACACTGCCATTAAAAAGAGACAATAAAAGGGCCACAGTTATCTGATTCTAGTGCTAAGTTGTCGGTCTCTGCCTGTTGGTCCTGGTCGTGGTCAGGGAGCTGGACATGCGTGTTCGGAGTGAGCTTTGGGCAGCGGTGAGGGCTAGAATGGAAGAGCTACTGACCTCTCTGAACTCTGACCTCCAGCCTGACCTCAAGGGCTCCCTTCCAGCTCTGGAGGGCCTGGCTCTCATCCTACACCTGGCAGGCCTCTGCTCCTCTTCCAGCAGGTAACACACGCACACACACACACATGCACTGCTCGTAGGTTAAAAGAATAAGAACATAGCCTCCATCTGCCTCTCCTGTTCTCCTTTGGTGTGTTGTTTTCTCTCCGCTAGCCGGTCTCCTCTCCTCTGGGTTTCCATGGAGACTCTGGGTAGGGCTTTGACGAGCTGTCAGGCCGTACTCGAAGGAGCTACACCAGACCCTGACCACGCCCACGTACAAACTGCTGTCCAGCTTACAGTCAGGGTCCTGGACGCCATTCTATACCTGACCAGTCAGTACACACACACACACACACACACACACACACACACACACACACACACACATACATTTATTCCAGACCATCCCTACATATGCTATTCCTCTGTATGTTGTTTGTGCTGGTGCAGTAAGAGGTGATGCTGATGAGGGTCTTCAGCGGCGTGTGTGTACTCTGTTGTCCCTCCCATGGGTGTGTGAACCGGGGGCCTGCCCTGCCTTTAAGAGTGGCGTGTTCCCCTCCGGCCTGGCCCAGAGACTGGCCCCCAGCTACTGTGAGTAACACAGACTAGGAACACGGGGCAGAAATACGAACCCTTTTAGGCTGTGCCGAATGTCAAAGAGAATAAGAATACTTACTGTAAACTGAGGATTGGAAGAAGTGAATCTGAAGACTTCATCAGTTTGAACGTAGAACCAGGTCTATGTAATGTGTGCCCCTGTCCAGCCCCCCAGACCCAGGCCCAGTGTGTGATGTTGCTGGCCTTGCTCTGTGGAGGAGTGTGTGAGACATGGAGGGTGTGTGTCTTCACCGCCGCTCTGCAGAGCAAAGAGGAGCTGGTGAGGGCTGGTGCCGTAAGAGCTTTCCCTCTCCTCCTGCACCAGCTGGGAGCACAACACCACCGCCTCATACACACCACCTTAATGTGAGCACACACACACACACACACACACACACACACACCACCGCCTCATACACACCACCTTAATGTGAGCACACACACACACACACACACACACACACACCACCGCCTCATACACACCACCTTAATGTGAGCACACACACACACACACACACACACACACACACACACACACACACCACCGCCTCATACACACCACCTTAATGTGAGCACACACACACACACACACACACACACACATACACCACCGCCTCATACACACCACCTTAATGTGAGCACACACACACACACACACACACACACACACACACCACCGCCTCATACACACCACCTTAATGTGAGCACACACACACACACACACACACACACACACACACCACCGCCTCATACACACCACCTTAATGTGAGCACACACACACACACACACACCACAGCCTCATACACACCACCTTAATGTGAGTACACACACACACACACACACACACACACACACACCACAGCCTCATACACACCACGTTAATGTGAGTACACACACACAAACACACACACACACACACCACAGCCTCATACACACCACCTTAATGTGAGTACACACACACACACACACACACCACAGCCTCATACACACCACCTTAATGTGAGTACACACACACACACACACACCACAGCCTTATACACACCACCTTAATGTGAGTATACACACACACACACACACACACACACACACACACCACAGCCTCATACACACTACATTGATGTGAGTATACACACTAGGATTAAGAGAGGTGTCCTGTTTTCTGTTTAACCCTAACCAGTGTCTGTGGTCTGAATGTTTTTGTTCTGTATTTGTGTGTGAAGGGCCATCCTGGAGGACGGGTCAGAGCAGGTGAAGGTGGAGCTGGCCAGAATAGCTGGTCAGCTGACCTGTGTCCTATCAGAGTGCTCCGTGCTTGGTGTCAGTCCAATAGCGCCGGCCCCTCCACCAGAGTTCCTCTGCTCCTGTCTGAGCCTCAGTGCTGAGCACGCTCAGAACACACCGGCCCTGCCATCGTCTCTGATTAGGCCCCTCCTCCCTCTCCTTAACGAAGGGCCGGACACCAAACGAGGTTTGTCTCTCTCTGCTGCGGTCAGTTTGTCCAATGAGTTGGAACTGATTTGATCCCTTTCTGTGTTGTTCTGTAGCCTTCATTGGAGCTCTGCCTCACCTCTGCCGACACGTCAATCTGGCGGGCGGCGACAATGACTCCAGAGCGGTTCTGTGTGCCCTGATTGGTCTAATGGAAGATCCAGAGCCCAAAGTACGAAGACTTTTCAGCCAATCAGTGCGCTTCCTGCTGGCAGAGCCGACCCTCAGCCCAGACCAGGGCCCCCTCAGTGAGGTCAGTGACCTCAGAACACAAGAGGACATCAATAATTACAAACACAGCCATTATTTACTACACCCCTTAATTCATATATTTAGATTGCTCAACTTGATAGTGTTGCTTCTTGTTTCCTCCTTAGCTCCTTGTGGTGCGTCTTAAGGAGGCGTTCACCAACGCTAAAGTCACCAGAGATGAGGAACTACGTAACACCCTCATTCTCACAACCGGAGAGATCGGAAGGTAACGTGAACTCTTCTCCACCTAACCAGGCTGTCACTCAAACTGACAGAGCACCATCAGTGGCAGAGCACCTAGCCAGGCTGTCACTCAAACTGACAGAGCACCATCAGTGACAGAGCACCTAGCCAGGCTGTCACTCAAACTGACAGAGCACCATCAGTGACAGAGCACCTAGCCAGGCTGTCACTCAAACTGACAGAGCACCATCAGTGACAGAGCACCTAGCCAGGCTGTCACTCAAACTGACAGAGCAGGACGTTTATAGTCATCCTCCTGTCTCCCTCAGGGCGGCCCAGGGCAGTCTGGTGTCCTTCTCCCTGCTAAGGCTGCTCCACTGTCTGCTGTCCAAATCCTCTCCGGTCTCTGTGGCGGCCTACACCCAGATCAGAGCCCTGGCCGCGGCCAAAGGCCTCAAACTGCAGACCCTCTTCAGCCAGTACAAGAACCCTGTGTGCCAGGTCTGACCCTTAACTACAGCTTGAAACTTTATGGAGTTAAGTCATTTATTATAATAAGAAAAAACTATTATTATGAAATTAGTACAAGAACCCTGTGTGCCAGGTCTGACCCTTAACTACAACTTGAAGCTTTAAGTAGAGTTAAGTCATTTATTATAAAAACTTGAGTTTAGGAGGTGTGTACTATGAACCCCAGCATGGTCTGTTGTGTGACGCGTTGCTGATGCTTTGTGTTGTTAGTTCCTGGTGGAGTCTCTGCACTCTCGTCATGTGACAGCCCTACGCAGCACGCCCGACCAGAGCAGTGAGTCAGCCAATCAGAGAGAGCTGGCTTTGGACATCCTGTCTCAGATAGCACACGCTTTCGACTTCCCTGATCTTCACCGCTTCCTCACGGTAAGCTTATACACACACACACACACACATACACACACAGACACACACACACACACACAGACACACACACACACACACACACACACATACATACACACACACACACACACACACACACACACACACTTCTAATGTCACTTCTAGCTTAATTTGAGCCTGTGTGTGTATCTCTAGCGCACTCTCCAAGTGCTCTTGCCGTACCTGGCGGCCAAGGCCAGCACAACAGGCTCCGCCCTTATTCGCACTCTGGCCAATGAGCTCAAAGCCAACCGACGTGAAATCCTCATCAACAACTTCAAGTATATTTTCAGCCACCTGGTCTGCTCCTGCACCAAGGAGGAGCTGGAGAAAGCCTTCCACTACCTCCAGGTACCAGCCGCATCAGTCAGCAGTGTGTTCATTTAGTCATTGTGTTGGCTGACGATCAAGATAATAGTGGTACCTTTCTGGATTGTGCGTGCGTGTGTGCGTGCGTGCGTGCGTGCGTGCGTGCGTGCGTGCGTGCGTGCGTGCGCGCGTGTGTGCGCGTGTGTGTGTGCAGAGCGAGACAGAACTGGAGCTGGGCTCCCTGCTGAGACAGGACTTCCAGGGCCTCCACAATGAGCTTCTGCTACGCCTAGGAGAACACTACCAACAGGTTAGTGCTGAGTCATAGTAACACTACCAACAAGTCAGTGCTGAGTCATGGTAACACTACCAACAGGTTACCACCATGAAATACTGTGTTCGTGCTGAGTCATGGTAGCACCACCAACAGGTTACCACCAGGAAATGCTGCTTCTGGGAACAGTGCTGTGTTAATGTCAAGGAAGCACTTGCATGTAAAATTTGTTTGACAGCGCATTTTACATATGATGTGGTGTGGCTGTGTGTGTTGTGTGTGTGTGTGTGTTTGACTGGGTACTTTACGTAGGTGTTTAATGGACTGGCCATCCTGGCTTCCTTTGCCTCCAACGACGACCCCTACCAAGGCCCCAGAGACATCACCACTACAGAGCGCATGGTAGCAACCACATATTAGGACTACATGGACTCCTGGGACTACACATCATGCTCAGGATATTACAATGTTTGTTTCTCTTCAGTTTGAATGTTTTGACAATTTGCCTCTGCTTTTTGACAGGCTGACTATCTGCAGCCCAAGCTGTTAGGAATCCTGGCCTTCTTTAACATGCAGCTGCTAAGCTCCAGTGCTGGAGAGAAAGACCGCAAGAAAATGGTGAGTGGGCCCTGTCTGGGAACTGTCTGTTATGTTGTGTTGTAATGTTTCATAGATCATAGTGTGTGATGTTTGATTGATAATACTGTAATGTTTGATAGATCATAGTGTGTGATGTTTGATTGATAATACTGTAATGTTTGATAGCCTTTAAAGGTGTTGGTCTCTCTACAGGCTTTGACCAGCGTGATGGCTCTGATGCGTCTGATGGGCTCCAAACACATCAGCTCCGTCAGGGTGAAGATGATGACCACCCTCCGTACCAGCCTGAGATACAAGGAGAACTTTCCTCTGCTCTGCTGCCAGTCTGTACACACACACACACACACACACATTATGCTGATGCATTTATTTTATTTACCAAACTAATCTTAACTTGTTGACCTCATGCCCCCCTTCCAATGGCCTACTTCCTGTGTGGGCAGGACGTGGGAGTGTTTCGTGAGGACGGTGGAGCCCACCTATCTGGGACCTCTGCTGAGTCATGTGATCGTGGCGCTCCTCCCCCTCATCCCGCTCCAGCCCAAAGAAACCGCTGCCATCATCCGCTACCTCATCCTGGACAACAGGTAACGTGCATGCACCCAGTACCACCAGTAGCACCATTACCATCAGTAGCACCAGTATCACCAGTAGCACCATTACCACCAGTAGCACCAGTACCACCAGTAGCACCATTACCATCAGTGGCACCAGTACCACCAGTAGCACCATTACCATCAGTGGCACCAGTAGCACCAGTAGCACCATTACCACCAGTAGCACCAGTAGCACCATTACCATCAGTGGCACCAGAATCACCAGTATCACCAGTACCACCAGTAGCACCATTACCATCAGTAGCACCAGTAGCACCATTACCATCAGTAGCACCAGTATCACCAGTAGCACCAGCACCACCATTACCACCAGTACCTCCAGTAGCACCAGCACCACCAGTAGCACCAGTCTACTTTTACCAGCAGTATTCATAAACAGACGTTTATACATTTCATACATCCAGCTTAATTCCTAAATGTTTGCTCTTTTACAGAGAAGAGGTCCAGGATTACCTTCATGAGATCTACTTCCTGCCTGACCATGTGGAGCTCAAAGACATCCACACCGTTCTACAGGACTATAAGAAGGTGGGCCTCCACTCCCAGGGTGCATTAGGGGTTAGCCTCCACTCCCAGGGTGCATTAGGGGTAGCCTCCACTCCCAAGGTGCATTAGGGTTAGCCTCCACTCCCAGGGTGCATTAGGGGTTAGCCTCCACTCCCAGGGTGCATTAGGGTTGGCCTCCACTCCCAGGGTGCATTAGGGTTGGCCTCCACTCCCAGGGTGCATTAGGGTTGGCCTCCACTCCCAGGGTGCATTAGGGTTGGCCTCCAATCCCAGGGTGCATTAGGGTTGGCCTCCACTCCCAGGATGCATTAGGGGTAGCCTCCACTCCCAGGGTGCATTAGGGTTGGCCTCCACTCCCAGGGTGCATTAGGGTTGGCCTCCACTCCCAGGGTGCATTAGGGTTGGCCTCCTCTCCCAGGGTGCATTAGGGTTGGCCTCCAATCCCAGGGTGCATTAGGGTTGGCCTCCACTCCCAGGGTGCATTAGGGTTGGCCTCCACTCCCAGGGTGCATTAGGGTTGGCCTCCACTCCCAGGATGCATAAGGGGTAGCCTCCAATCCCAGGGTGCATTAGGGTTGGCCTCCACTCCCAGGGTGCATTAGGGTTGGCCTCCACTCCCAGGGTGCATTAGGGTTGGCCTCCTCTCCCAGGGTGCATTAGGGTTGGCCTCCAATCCCAGGGTGCATTAGGGTTGGCCTCCACTCCCAGGGTGCATTAGGGTTAGTCATGTTCCCTCCGTCTGTTCCAGCTGACGTCTAAGAGCAGTGACCTGGTGGCGGCGCTGCAGCTCTCCATGAGGGCTGTCCAACACGAGAACGTGGACGTCAGGATACACGCTCTGACCAGCCTCAGAGACATGATGCACAGCAACCAGGTCCACACACACACACACACACACACACGCTCTGACCAGCCTCAGAGACATGATGCACAGCAACCAGGTCCACACACACACACACACACACGCTCTGACCAGCCTCAGAGACATGATGCACAGCAACCAGGTCCACACACACACACACACACACGCTCTGACCAGCCTCAGAGACATGATGCACAGCAACCAGGTACACACACACACACACACACACACACACACACACACACACACACACACACACAGCTATAACCAATACATACCTGCACTCACTCAATGAATGATACTGACCATTAGTGTTGGTACTGGTGTGTTCTCAAAGATACAGTTGCCTCTCTGACCGGGTGTATCCTCGCCCCCCCCCAGGAGTGGCTGCTGTGTCAGGTGTGTGCCAGCGAGGCGGTGGAGCCAGTGATCTCCTCCCTGGTGCTGGTACTGCTGAGGGGCTGCCAGGACTCCTCCCCCGAGGCCCGGCTGCTGTGTGGGGAGTGTCTGGGGGAGCTGGGCGCTGTGGACCCTGGACGGCTGGACCTCTCACACACACAGTCACACGGCAACCACAACACCTTCGTGGTGAGTAGTTATACCTCACACACACACACACACACATCCATGAAGGTATCAATCCATGTTAAAGGAGTAAGGCTGAGTGTGTGTGTGCCAGAGTGGGGTGGAGGACCCTCACTTTGCCTACGAGCTGCTGACGGAACTCACCAGAACATTCCTGGCTTACGCCGACGACGTGAGAGCACAGGACTCAGCGGCTTACGGCATGCAGGTAACACACACACACACACACACACACACTCACACTCTGTGTAACCACTGCTGCCCCCACATCCTTGCCGATGAGCTGAGTGTGTTTTGGGGTGTTTGTGTTACTAAGGAGCTGCTGTCTATCTTTGACTGTCGTGAGGGCCGCTCTGACTCACCGGGGCGGCGGCTGTGGAGGAGATTCCCTGAGCAGGTCCAGGAGATTCTGGAGCCACACCTAAACAGCAGGTACACAAACACACACACACACACACACACATAGACACACATAGACACACACACACACACACACACACACACATAGACACACACACATAGACACACACACACACACATAGACACACACATAGACACACACACACATAGACACACACACACACACACACACACACATAGACACACACACACATAGACAGACACACACACATAGACACACACACACACACACATACACACACACACACACACATAGACACACACACACACACACACACACACATAGACACACACACACACAGACACACACACACATAGACACACACACACACACACACACACATAGACAGACACACACACACACATACATAGACGCACACAAACACACACACACACACAGGTACACACACATTAACACACACACACACATAGACCCACAGAGATGCATACCACACACACACTGCTTTGTCCTCTCTCTCTTGATTTCCTTCTGTGTGTGTGTGTGTGTGTGTGTGTGTGTGTGTGTGTGTGTGTGTGTGTGTGTGTGTGTGTGTGTGCAGGTATAAGAGCAGTCAGCAGGTGGTGAACTGGGCCATGCTGCAGAAGCCGGTGTACCTGAGCAGACGAGGCAGCAAGTTCTCTGATTGGTCGGCCACCTGGGCGGGATACCTCATCAGCAAGGTCCGTGACCTTTCACCTTTCACCTGCAGTCCTAACCCTAACCCTGCAGTCCTAACCCTACCCCTGCAGTTATAGCATTGGGTCAATGGCTGAAGATGTAATAGAGGTAGACTGAGGTTTCACAGCAGGGAATAGGCTGGGTTTTTAGTTGTGTAATCTCACAATAGAATTTGATGTCTGACTGGTGACATGTGACAGTCGCTAACGGTTACTGTGCTGGACGGTTTGGTTTACAGGTGAGACATGAGCTGGCCAGCAAGGTGTTCTCCTGTTGTAGTTTTATTATCAAGCATGACTACAAGGTCACCATCTACCTCCTACCTCACATCCTACTCTACGTGCTGCTGGGCTGCACAGCCACCGAGCAAGAGGAGGTACACTCACACACACACACACACACACACACACACACACACACACACACACACACACACACCTTTACAGAAAAACACACACACCTTTACAGAAAAACACACACACACACACACACACACACACACACACACGCACCTTTACAGAAAAACACACACACACACACACCTTTACAGAAACACACACACACACTCATCCTTGCGCTGTCTCTTTCTCTGCGCTAGGTTACCATGGAGATGTTTTCTCTCTCTGCGCTAGGTAACCATGGAGATGTTTTCTCCTTCTGCCGTAGGTAACCAAGGAGATGCTGGCCGTGTTAATGGAAGGCGATGCTCGAGGGGGGTGTGTCCAGGAAACAGCCTCCAGCCTATCACAGCTCAGCACTCAGACGGTGTTCAGCATGCTGGCTCACCTCACACAGTGGAGCCGACATATCCTCTCCAATAGACCCAGGCAAAGTGGTGAGACACACACACATAACACACACACACACACACCACACATAACACACACACACACACACACACACACACCACACATAACACACACACACATCCTCTCCAATAGACCCAGGCAAAGTGGTGAGACACACACACACACACACACACACACACATAACACACACACACACACACACACACCACACATAACACACACACACATCCTCTCCAATAGACCCAAGCAAAGTGGTGAGACACACACACACACACACACACACCACACATAACACACACACACACACACACCACACATAACACACTCACACATCCTCTCCAATAGACCCAAGCAAAGTGGTGAGACACACAAACACACACACCCCTGGATGCCATTTTGGAAGACATTTAGGCTGCACCGTCAAAAGCCTAAAACTGTGTGTGTGTCTCCAGACAGTGGGGAGTACCAGCGTATCGTGGCCTTCCTAAAGGGCATTCCCCAGGACGTGCTGGCCAAAGCCTCTCTGCGCTCTAAGGCCTACACCCGGGCCCTCATGCACTTTGAGGCCTACATCCTGGAGAACAAGGAGAACATCCAGGACCACCTCACCTTCCTCCAGGTAACACACTCTACTGGGCTCTGTGTGTGTGTGTGTGTGTGTGTGTGTGTGTGTGTGTGTGTGTGTGTGTGTGTGTGTGTGTGTGTGTGTGTGTGTGTATGGGTATTCCCCAGGACCACCTCACCTTCCTTCAGGTCAGACACTGTCCTGGGTGTGTGTGTGTGTGTGTGTGTGTGTGTGTGTATGGGTATTCCCCAGGACCACCTCACCTTCCTTCAGGTCAGACTGCTGGGGTCTGGCCCAGTCTGTGGAGCTGTTTACTTATTTAGCTGATAGAAATACTTTGGTCCAGGTTTCATTCAATTTGAGCATGAACCAATTGGATGAACAGCAAGTCAATTGTCTGTTACCTCTCGTGTGATTGGCTGTCAAGACGCTGTATGCTGCGATGCATGAGCCTGACGGAGTGAAGGGGGTCAACGCCCTGAGGAGGGAGGAGCCGTCGCTACGGGAACAGATTCTAGAGCATGAGAGCATCGGTCTGCTCCGAGACGCCACTGCATGCTACGACCGCGCCATCCAGCTGGAGTCTGACCAGGTCATACAACAGTACAGTAGTAACCCTAACCCTAATACAAATACAACAGTACAATAATACAATAATAAAACATACTGCATGCTATGACCGGGCCATCCAGCTGGAGTCTGACCAGGTCATACAACAGTACAGTAGTAACCCTAACCCTAATACAAATACAACAGTACAATAATACAATAATAAAACATACTGCATGCTACGACCAGGCTATCCAGCTGGAGTCTGACTAGGTCAAACAACTATACTAAATACTATACTACAACTATACTAAATACAATAATACAAAAATACAATAGTACAATGATACAACAATACAATAGTATAATGATACAACAATAGAATAGTACAATAGTACAATAATACAACAGTACAATGATACAATAGTACAATGATACAATGATACAACAATACAATAGTACAATAATACAACAGTACAATGATACAATAATACAGTAATACAATAGTACAATAATACAATAATACAATAGTACAGTAATACAATGATACAATAGTACAGTAATACAATAGTACAGTAATACAATAATACAGTAATACAATCGTACAGTAATACAACAGTACAATGATACAATGATACAATAGTACAATAATACAATAGTACAGTAATACAATAATACAGTAATTCAATAGTACAGTAATACAACAGTACAATGATACAATAGTACAATAATACAGTAATACAATAGTACAGTAATACAACAGTACAATGATACAATAATACAATAGTACAGTAATACAACAGTACAATGATAAAATAATACAGTAATACAGTAGTACAGTAATACAACAGTACAATGATACAATAATACAGTAATACAATAGTACAGTAATACAACAGTACAATGATACAATAATACAGTAATACAATAGTACAGTAATACAACAGTACAATGATACATTAATACAGTAATACAATAGTACAGTAATACAACAGTACAATGATACAATAATACAGTAATACAATAGTACAGTAATACAACAGTACAATAATACAATAGTACAGTAATACAACAGTACAATGATACTATAATACAATAGTACAGTAATACAACAGTACAATGATACAATAATACAGTAATACAATAGTACAGTAATACAACAGTACAATGATACAATAATACAGTAATACAATAGTACAGTAATACAACAGTACAATGATACAATAATACAGTAATACAATAGTACAGTAATACAACAGTACAATGATACATTAATACAGTAATACAATAGTACAGTAATACAACAGTACAATGATACAATAATACAGTAATACAATAGTACAGTAATACAACAGTACAATGATACAATAATACAGTAATACAATAGTACAGTAATACAACAGTACAATGATACAATAATACAGTAATACAATAGTACAGTAATACAACAGTACAATGATACAATAATACAGTAATACAATAGTACAGTAATACAGCAGTACAATGATACAATAATACAATAGTACAGTAATACAACAGTACAATGATACAATAATACCGTAATACAGTAGTACACTAATACAACAGTACAATGATACAATAATACAGTAATACAATAGTACAGTAATACAACAATACAATAGTACAATAATACAGTAATACAACAGTACAATGATACAATAATACAATAGTACAGTAATACAACAGTACAATGATACAATAGTACAATAATACAGTAATACAACAGTACAATGATACAATAATACAATAGTACAGTAATACAACAGTACAATAATACAATAGTACAGTAATACAACAGTACAATGATACAATAATACAATAGGACAGTAATACAATAGTACAATAATACAATAATACAATAGTACAGTAATACAACAGTACAATAATACAATAGTACAGTAATACAACTGTACAATGATACAATAATACAATAATACAATAGTACAATAATAACAATAGTACAGTAATACAACGCTCTCTCTCTCTCTACCACTGTCTTGTTCTGTGCCCATAGATCGGCCACTACCATGGGGTGATGAGCTCCATGCTGGGTCTGGGACAACTCTCCACCGTCATCACCCAGGTCAACGGAGTGCTGGCCGACAGGTGCTGCCTCACACACACACACACACACACACTCATACACACACACACTCATACACACACACAGACACACACACACACACACAGATATTCCACACTTACAACATACAAAATCCTCTAACTTTTCTGTTTGACTTGACTCTGACGTCAGTGTGTGTGTGTGTGTGTGTGTGTGTGTGTGTGTGTGTGTGTGTGTGTGTGTGTCTTCAGACCCCATTGGAA
Organism: Aplochiton taeniatus; assembly: GCA_017639675.1. Classification (NCBI taxonomy): domain Eukaryota; kingdom Metazoa; phylum Chordata; class Actinopteri; order Galaxiiformes; family Galaxiidae; genus Aplochiton; species Aplochiton taeniatus. Next base: position 19,767,652 of record CM030181.1, on the reverse strand, counting down.
GTGGGATCTGAACACCTACAGGGTTGAGGCAGCATGGAAGCTTGGGAAATGGGATCAGCTGGAGGATTACCTGAGCTCAGGTGAAAACACATCCTCCATTTTGAAAGCAAAACCATGGGTGGTTAAAAGGCATTTCAATTTTAGATCATCAAAAACGATCGTTCTGTCTGTTTGTCTGTCTGTCTGTCTGTCTGTCTGTCTGTCTGTCTGTCTGTCTGTCTGTCTGTCTGTCTGTCTGTCTCCAGACCGTAAGTCCAGTACGTGGGGGGTGCGTCTGGGCCAGATGCTGCTGTCGGCTAAGAAGCGTGACTCTGAGCGGTTCTATGAGCAGCTGAAGCTGGTGAGGACAGAGCAGGTGGTGCCTCTGTCTGCAGCCAGCTACGAGTGGGGAACCTACCAGAGGGGCTACGAGTACATCGTCAGGTGAGACCCTAAGGACACTAAGCCTGTGGGTGATGTTCTAACTCATTGGACTCATTAAGTGTTTGGGTGATGTTCTAACTCATTGGACTCATTAAGTGTTTGGGTGATGTTCTAACTGTGTGTGTCTAATGTGTATTGTGATATTCTTGCCCTGGGTGTGTGTGTGTGTGTGTGTGTGTGTGTGTGTGTGTGTGTGTGTGTCTAATGTGTATTGTGATGTTCTTGCCCTGGGGGTTTGTGTGTGTGTCTAATGTGTATTGTGATGTTCTTGCCCTGGGTGTGTGTGTATGTCCTTAGGCTCCACATGCTAAGAGAGTTAGAGCATACCTTTACTGATCTGCTGAAGCAGAGACAGGGCGCTCCCCCCAACCCCACCCTACTCACACAGGATTGGCCAGAGCGCCTGGAAATGACCCAGAATTCTTTCCGAGCCAAGGAACCAATCCTGGCCCTGCGCCGTGCTCTACTGAGTCTAACATCGCTGTGAGGACACCAAATGTTCCACCATATTAACGTGGATATTCTGACAGCTTTGTCTCAAGTAGAACCTCTAGTCACCTGTGTCTGTCTGTCTGTCTGTCTGTCTGTCTGTCTGTCTGTCTGTCTGTCTGTCTGTCTGTCTGTGTGTGTGTGTGTCTGTCTGTGTGTCTCAGGCCGGTGTGTGAGGACCTGATTGGGGACTGTTGGCTGCAGAGTGCTCGTGTTGCCAGGAAAGCAGGACACCACCAGACGGCGTTCAACGCTCTGCTTAACGGACAGAACACACACCTCGCCGAGCTGTTCACTGAGAAGGCTAAGTGGCTCTGGTCCAAGGTGCACACTCACACCCACACACACACAGGCCTGAAAAACAACAGCCCTAGGTCACTGTGTGATCAATACGTTGTATTTGTTGTGTGTGGGACCGTGCAGAGTGATGTGCACCAGGCTCTGATCGTGCTCCAGAAGGGCGTGGCCCAGTGTTTCCCAGAGGACCAGCCTCTGTTGGACCCACGCAGCCTGCAGACCAAAGGCAAGGCCATGCTGCTGGTAGGACGCTTCATGGAGGAGACGGCTAACTTTGAGTCCAACGCCATCATGAAGGCCTACAAGGTGGAAACCCCTTACCTCTCAAACCACACTGTAACCCTGACCCCTAACCCTAACCCTGACCCCTTACCTCTGAAACCATACTGTAACCCTGACCCCTAACCCTAACCCTAACACCATCATGAAGGCCTACAAGGTGGAAACCCCTTACCTCTGAAACCACACTGTAACCCTGACCCCTAACCCTAACCCTGACCCCTTACCTCTGAAACCATACTGTAACCCTGACCCCTAACCCTAACCCTGACCCCTTACCTCTGAAACCATACTGTAACCCTGACCCCTAACCCTAACCCTGACCCCTTACCTCTGAAACCATACTGTAACCCTGACCCCTAACCCTAACCCTGAGCTGTTACCTCTGAAACCACACTGTAACCCTGACCCCTAACCCTAAACCTAACACCATCATGAAGGCCTACAAGGTGGAAACCCCTTACCTCTGAAAACACACTGTAACCCTGACCCCTAACCCTAACCCCTTACCTCTGAAGACACACTGTAACCCTGACCCCTAACCCTAACCATAACACCATCATGAAGGCCTACAAGGTGGAAACCCCTTACATCTCAAACCACACTTTTGAAGTTTGAACTTGTAATGCTATTTTTTCGTTAAACCTGCATGTTATACTGTTAAGCTTTTTATACTGGGTGTCCAGTGACACACTAACTTTATGTTGAGTAATGGATGCATAACATTTCTCACATCAGACAGTTCAGACAGTCCACCCAACAGGTTAGAAGGAGCTAGGCCTTGCTCCATCATTTGTGAGTCGTCATGGTGATGTTTGTGGGTCTCTGTTAGGGGAGTCGTCATGGTGATGTTTGTGTGTCTCTGTCAGGATGTGACCACTCTTCTGCCTGAATGGGAGGATGGTAACTTCTACCTGGCTAAGTACTACGACAAGGTCATGCCCATGGTGACTGACAACAAGATGGAGAGACAGGGGAATCTCATCCGCTACATCGTCACATACTTTGGAAAGTGAGTCTGCTCTCCTCCTCAACTGGATTTGCATCTGTTTGCTACCCCCAGTCTCTTTATTGTGACCATATACTTCATAATATAAGGTTGGATGATTCACTTTTTGAATGCTTCAGTTCGTAGAGATATTGGCTAACCACTGTCCCACATTGGAGGGTGAATGATGTTGTCCTGTGCTTCTCTAGGGCGCTGCAGTTTGGGAACCAGTACATCTACCAGGCCATGCCTCGAATGCTCTCCCTCTGGCTGGACTTTGGAGCCAAGGTTTATGAATGTGAGAAAGGTGAGGCCATCTATCACAATACACACTGATACCCTTACACATCCAACACAATACACACTGATACACTTACACATACAACACAATATACACTGGTAGCCTTACACATCCAACACAATACACACTGGTACCCTTACACATCTAACACAATATACACTGGTACCCTTACACATCTAACACAATACACACTGATACCCTTACACATCTAACACAATACACACTGATACCCTTACACATCTAACACAATATACACTGATACCCTTACACATCTAACACAATACACACTGATACCCTTACACATCTAACACAATACACACTGGTACCCTTACACATCTAACACAATATACACTGATACCCTTACACATCTAACACAATACACACTGATACCCTTACACATCTAACATAATACACACTGATACCCTTACACATCTAACACAATACACACTGATACCCTTACACATCTAACACAATACACACTGATACCCTTACACATCTAACACAATACACACTGATACCCTTACACATCTAACACAATACACACTGGTACCCTTACACATCTAACACAATACACACTGATACCCTTACACATCTAACACAATACACACTGATACCCTTACACATCTAACACAATACACACTGATACCCTTACACATCTAACACAATACAGACTGATACCCTTACACATCTAACCCAATATACACTGGTAGCCTTACACATCCAACACAATATACACTGGTACCCTTACACATCTAACACAATACACACTGATACCCTTACACATCTAACACAATATACACTGATACCCTTACACATCCAACACAATACACACTGGTACCCTTACACATCTAACACAATACACACTGATACCCTTACACATCCAACACAATACACACTGATACCCTTACACATCTAACACAATACACACTGATACCCTTACACATCTAACACAATATACACTGATACCCTTACACATCTAACACAATACACACTGATACCCTTACACATCCAACACAATACACACTGGTACCCTTACACATCTAACACAATACGCACTGATACCCTTACACATCCAACACAATACACACTGGCACCCTTACACATCTAACACAATACGCACTGATACCCTTACACATCTAACACAATACACACTGGTACCCTTACACATCTAACACAATACACACTGATACCCTTACACATCCAACACAATACACACTGGCACCCTTACACATCTAACACAATATACACTGATACCCTTACACATCCAACACAATACACACTGGTACCCTTACACATCTAACACAATACACACTGATACCCTTACACATCCAACACACTGGCACCCTTACACATCTAACACAATACACACTGATACCCTTACACATCTAACACAATACACACTGATACCCTTACACATCTAACACAATATACACTGATACCCTTACACTTTGTGTCTCCATGGCCCCTGCCAGCCGGCCGGGCAGACAGACAGATGCGTGTGGACCTGGGGAAGATCAACGCGGCAGTGAGTGAGCACTGTGCCAGCCTGGCACCCTACCAGTTCCTCACTGCCTTCTCCCAGCTCATCTCCAGGATCTGCCACTCCAGCAGCGAGGTGTTCAGCGTGCTCATGGCCATCGTTGCCAAGGTGCTCCTGGCATACCCTCAGCAGGCCATGTGGCTGATGGCCGCCGTGTCCAAAGTACGACCCCTCTCTCTCCTCCTCCTCCGTTAAATCACGGTCCTGTAGCTTTGTTTCATCATGATGAAGGCTCTTTCTAAAGTGTCTCCTGGTTTCAGTCCTCCTACCCCACGCGGATGAACCGCTGCAAGGAGATCCTGAGGCAGGCGGTCTCTCTCAAAGAGTCTCTGGGGAAGTTCATTGGAGATTCCAACAGGCTGAGTGACAAGCTGCTGGAGCTCTGTAACAAGCCGGTACGTACACACACACACACATACACACACACTGACACGCACACACACACACACACACACGCATGAACACACACACGCACACTCACACACACACACATGCACGCACACAACCACACACAGACACACACACACCTGTGGTACATTGCCTCAGTACTTGTTAGAGATATTGTATGAATGCCTATGGCTGCACTGGGGCGTTTCCTCTCAGGTGGACGGTAACAGCAGCACCCTCAGCATGGCCGTCCATTTCAAACAGCTGAAGAGACTGGTGGAGGAGCCCTCCTTCAGCCAGATCCTCATCCCTCTGCAGGCAGTGCTCATCCCCACACTGCCCTCTACAGGCGGGGCCAAGCACGATGCCTTCCCCGGCCACTGGGTCTACCTCGCCGGCTTTGACGACACGGTGGGCGGGGGGGTGTTAGAGAGGTGGGGGGGTGTTAGAGAGGTGGGGGGGTGTTAGAGAGGTGGGGGGGTGTTAGAGAGGTGGGGGGGTGGAGAGAGGTGGGGGGGTGTTAGAGAGGTGGGGGGGTGTTAGAGAGGTGGGGGGGTGTTAGAGAGGTGGGGGGGTGTTAGAGAGGTGGGGGGGTGTTAGAGAGGTGGGGGGGTGGAGAGAGGTGGGGGGGTGTTAGAGAGGTGGGGGGGTGTTAGAGAGGTGGGGGGGTGTTAGAGAGGTGGGGGGGTGTTAGAGAGGTGGGGGGGTGTTAGAGAGGTGGGGGGGTGTTAGAGAGGTGGGGGGGTGTTAGAGAGGTGGGGGGGTGTTAGAGAGGTGGGGGGGTGGAGAGGTTGGTCTTGTGATGAAGGTACTATTGGTGCTGTAGGCTGTACGTCTGGTAAAGGTGAAGTGTTTGGGTGATGTTTGGGTGGTGTGGGTTAGGGTTGGGGATAGGGTTAGGGTTAGGCTTGGGGATAGGGTTAGGGTGAGAGATAGTGTTAGGGTTGGGGATAGGGTTAGGGTTAGAGATAGTGTTAGGGTTAGGGTTAGGCTTGGGGATAGTGTAAGGGTTAGAGATAGTGTTAGGGTTGGGGATAGGGTTAGGGTTAGGCTTGGGGATAGGGTTAGGGTGAGAGATAGTTAGGGTTGGGGATAGGGTTAGGGTGAGAGATAGTGTTAGGGTTGGGGATAGGGTTAGGGTGAGAGATAGTGTTAGGGTTGGGGATAGGGTTAGGGTGAGAGATAGTTAGGGTTGGGGATAGGGTTAGGGTGAGAGATAGTGTTAGGGTTGGGGATAGGGTTAGGGTGACAGATAGTGTTAGAGTTGGGGATAGGGTTAGGGTTAGAGATAGTGTTAGGGTTAGGCTTGGGGATAGGGTTAGGGTTAGAGTTAGCATGGGACCCTAAACACGGTGTGTGTGTGTGTGTGTGTGTGTGTGTGTGTGTGTGTGTGTGTGTGTGTGTGTGTGTGTGTGTGTGTGTTTAGGTGGAGATCCTGGCGTCCCTCCAGAAGCCTAAGAAGATCAGTCTGAAGGGTTCAGACGGCAGAAGCTACACCATGATGTGTAAACCCAATGACGACCTCAGGAAGGACTGCCGACTCATGGAGTTCAACTGCCTCATCAACAAGGTGACCCTGACCCTGACCCTCACCCTCACCCTAACCCTGACCCTCACCCACACCCTATCCCTGACCCTGACCCTCATCAACAAGGTGACACCGACCCTAACCCTCACCCTAACCCTGACCCTGACCCTTATCAACAAGGTCACCCTGACCCGACCCTAACCCTGACCCTGACCCTCATCAACAAGGTGACCCTGACCCTGGCCCTGGCCCTCACCCTCATCCTCATCAACAAGGTGTCTAACGGAGGTGTCTTTGCAACATATGCCTGCTCTAACAAAAGAATTGTCTCTGTGTGTGTGTGTGTGTGTGTGTGTGTGTGTGTGTGTGTGTGTGTGTGTGTGTGTGTGTGTGTGTGTGTGTTTCTAGTGCCTGCGTAAGGATGCTGAGTCCAGGCGCAGAGAGCTCTTTATCCGTACATACGCTGTAATCCCCCTGAACGAGGAGTGTGGCATTATTGAGTGGGTCAACAACACTGCTGGGTTCAGACACATCCTCACCAAACTCTACAAGGAGAGAGGTATATACACACACACACACACACACACACACACACACACACAAATACACACTGACAAATGCTGTCAGGCCCCGTTGGTAAGTGGTATGTGTGTGTGTGTGTGTGTGTGTGTGTCTCAGGTATCTACCTTTCCGGTAAGGAGCTGAGGAAGCTGATTCTTCCTAAGACGGCTGCCTTCCAGGAGAAGCTGAGGATCCATAAAGACGTGCTCTGTGCTCGCCACCCCCCCATCTTCCATGAGTGGTTCCTCCGGACCTTCCCAGACCCCACCTCCTGGTACCATCCACATCAACACCAGACAATCACAATCACACAAACCACCCAGAATTTTTAAATTCTTAGTTTTCTGTTTGTGTGTGTGTGTGTGTGTGTGTGTGTGTGTGTGTGTGTGTGTGTGTGTGTGTTGTAGGTACAGTAGTCGTTCAGCCTATAGCCGCTCCACAGCAGTGATGTCCATGGTGGGCTACATCCTGGGCCTTGGGGATCGTCATGGAGAGAACATTCTCTTTGACTCGCTCACTGGGGAGTGTGTGCACGTCGACTTCAACTGCCTCTTTAACAAGGTGCGTGTGTGTTTGTGTGTGTGAGAGATTTGTAGGTGTGGCCCCTAATAGTCAACTATTCGACAATTGGATCTAAGGAGGTTAATTCGACTGCCAATCTCATAGTTGAATCGGTTCAAAATATGGTAATGAAACAAGGATCATTCCATTCCGGCTATATGGGGGTGCTGAATGTTGGATTTTACATAGAATTGCTTGGTTTCTCCCAATATATCAAGATACACAGCCTATTTTGGTATAAATATGCGCTTATTTGTTTGGAATTCCCCCCTATGAGACTTTCTTTATGTCAGGCAGTTCCAGGGGCGCCCTCGCAGTTCAGTGTGGTCCTTTTAGTTTATAATGCTGATCTCCGTTCTACGTGTGTGTATGTCCTCATGTGAGCTAATTCATACTTTATATGATGGGCTTTTTAATCAATCTCCTTAGTGTGCATGAGTAAATCATATGATAGACTAACCATCGGAGCAGCATCTTGGTTGGGTTTTAAATCTTAAAAAAACAAAACATGATTCGACGATCAGTGGCCTATAGGAACGAACGGTCAAATCAAATTCGACTGCAAATTCTTAGTCGAGGACAACCCTAGTGATTGGAGATGGTTACTGACACTATGAGCCTCTGGGATGTCTGTCTCTGTGTCTCTCTACCTCTGTCTCTCTCTCTCTCTCTACCTCTGTGTCTCTCTCTCTCTCTCTCTCTCTCTCTCTCTCTCTCTCTCTACCTCTGTCTCTCTCTCTCTCTACCTCTGTCTCTCTCTCTCTCTCTCTCTCTCTCTCTCTCTCTCTCTACCTCTGTCTCTCTCTCTCTCTCTCTCTCTCTACCTCTGTCTCTGTCTCTCTCTCTCTCTACCTCTGTCTCTGTCTCTCTCTCTCTCTACCTCTGTCTCTCTCTACTTCTGTCTCTCTCTCTCTCTCTCTCTCTACCTCTGTCTCTGTCTCTGTCTCTCTCTCTACCTCTGTCTCTCTCTACCTCTGTCTGTCTCTCTCTCTCTCTACCTTTGTCTCTCTCTACCTCTCTACCTCTCTCTCTCTCTCTACCTTTGTCTCTCTCTACCTCTGTCTCTCTACCTCTCTCTCTCTCTCTCGTCCCAGGGAGAGACCTTTGATGTCCCTGAGGTGGTGCCGTTCCGTCTGACCCAGAACATGGTCCATGCCATGGGCCCCATGGGCACTGAGGGCCTCTTCAGACAGGCCTGTGAGGTCACCCTCCGGCTGATGAGGGACCACAGGGAACCTCTCATAAGGTACACACACACACACAGACACACACACACACACAGTCCCTTTTTTAACCGTGTGTGTGTAACCGGTGGTGTGTATTTGGTTCAGCGTTCTGAAGACGTTCCTCCACGACCCTTTGGTGGAGTGGAGCAAACAAACCAAAGGAGCCTCCAAGTCCCAGGCCAGTGAGACGGGAGAGATCGTCAACGAGAAGGTTGCAACACACCCAGATTAACATTCACATTATTCCTCACGTCATGGGTGGTCTCCTTGATTGTATGGATGTTTTTGCATTTAAAAGGCCAATACAAATATTTTTTGAATACCATTTATTCCTGAGCCCACCACGTTTCATAGTTTTGTTTCCTCTCTGTCTCTGATAGGCTAAGACCCATGTCTGTGAGATTGAGCAGCGTCTTCAGGGTGTAATCAAGAGCAGGAACAAGGTGCTGGGCCTCCCACTGTCCATAGAGGGCCACGCCCACTACCTCATACAAGAGGCTACTGATGACAACCTGCTCTGTCAGATGTATCTGGGCTGGGGTCCCTACCTGTGATGGATCAGCACACGTCTGAACACTGCTTACTCTCTCTGTCTGTTGTGTTATCACTTACATTCCTATGTTTCTTATTTGAATAAGCTCCATGTTGCTGTTGTATATTCTTTAAAAAATAGAACATTATTTTGATTACTTTTGGCTCTTGACTGGTTTGTGTGTTGATGTCTCAGAGATGTTTTCTTCACGTTTAAACGTGCTGAGATTACCTACGGAGTCAGTCTGCCAGAAGGCTATTTATATACCTCCACACATACTTACAGCGCACACGTACATTATGGTGGATGGCCGGTAGAAGTGGAATAGCAGGATTGTCCAATCAGATTGGAGCGCTACATTCGAGGACCAATTAGATCCAAGTGTGCCCTGAGAGAGGATAAGAGGATAAGAGACAGAGAGGGGGGGGTCACAGTGTGTAGGGAAGTGGCAGAAAGGAAGCTGTTTTTGTAAGAGGTCAATGTCGCTGTTCTATAATGAGTTCCGACTCTCAGAGGCTGGCTGTATTCTTCGTGATTGTCATTCTCCTCTTCATCAACGCGTTGCTGATGTTCCTGTTATTCGTCGGCTAGAGGAGGGGAGACATAGGCTTGGATGCTACCGCGCCTTCCAATGATACACGGGACGCTTCGGAATTCAACGTCAAGGAGAAGAAATTAGAACAAATGGAGAATCCATGCAAGGCTTGAATGATTCCGCACAGCACTGCAACACGAACGATTATTCGTATAATTTGAACGTGGCGGCTTCAAATGTTTATTTTAATCTCATGGGTCCACAACATTGTTAAGCTAAACCCCAAGTCACACGGAACGGTATCCATAAGCCGAATAGGAGCGGCGATCTACTGAAGTAAACAGCGAAAGCTGTGATCCATAAGTAACGCGGTCTATCTTTAGAGGCTGCCATGGGAGAAACAGAGATGCCCGTGGCACTGGCACTTCTGATGTTGGAACCGTCGGGTGATGCCATCGATGTCGTCATTGTCTTTCGCGAGATAGACCTGGGTGGTTCATTTTAAACCACAAGGCCGAGCTTTGGAATCATGTTTAACAGCTTATTTTTGTTTTGGTTGGGCATCTAACGTAGCCTGACCTAATGGTGTACTACTAGAGTACAAGACCGCGACCCCCGTAGTTCGACCTTGGTGAGATGGATTTGACGGGTCTGGCTGTTGACGTGGGCGCTTTTATTAACCGTGCTGTCCAGGTAATCATGAGTTGGCGTAAAGTGTATTTTAGACTTAGACTTGCTAACATTAATGTTGTCAAACTGTATAGACTACACTACAGCACTCATGTTGCCAGGGATTGTATTTCTATAATTGCAGTACACAGAGGAGACTCTGGGTCAGGCTGCGAAGACTGAGTTTGACAACCGAGTAGAGGAGCTCCTACACCGCGCAGAATCCACCAAGACCTGGACAGATCAGATCATCTTCCAAACAGAGATCTTGCTGCAACCCAACCCTGGTGCGTATGTTAGTCACTGATGAGACTTGTCTCCAGGTGAAAGGTACATTTGACTGTTTTCTATCCAATTTATTCCAACATTCCAATTTACCTTCTGGGTCAGAAGTAGACTTGAAAAATATACATTTGTCAGAGCTGAGGCCAATATTTTATGATGGTACCAATGGCTTTTCCAATCAGAAGTCCTGCCATTAGATGCAGTGCTCTCCTGCACCGTTGTGATTGATCTGAAGTTTCCTTTGATCCTCTGACACCCAGGAGCCCGCGTTGAGGACCGTCTCTATGAGCGTCTGGAATGGAGCGTCCCTCCCCGGCCACGCCCACATGACCTTTTAGGAGACGACTTGAACCAGGCAGGCCTGGAGATCGGACCTAACACACCTTATGGTAAGCATCACACACACACACTGTATGGTAAGCATCACACACAGACCTTATGGTAAGAATTACACACACACACCTTATGGTAAGCATCACACACACACACTGTATGGTAAGCATCACACGCACACCTTATGGTAAGAATCACACACACACACCTTATGGTAAGAATCACACACACACCTTATGGTAAGCATCACACACACACCTTATGGTAAGAATCACACACACACCTTATGGTAAGAATCACACACACACCTTATGGTAAGAATCACACACACACCTTATGGTAAGAATCACAATCATCAGGTGTGTGTGTGTGTGTGTGTGTGTGTGTGTGTGTGTGTGTGTGTGTGTGTGTGTGTGTGTGTGTGTGTGTGTGTGTGTGTGTAGGAACTGCGCTGTGGAAGTGTGGAGATGCCTTTAAGAAGATTGGCGAGACTGAGAGGAAGTTCATCCAGAGCACAAACATCCACTTCCTGTCTCCTCTGCACAGCTTCACTGAAGGGGAATACCTCGCCATACAGGTACACACACACACACTCAGTCACACACACACTCCAGCACACAGTCAGTCACACACACACTCCTGCACACAGTCAGTCACACACACTCCAGGCGTAAGCTCAAAGCTGGTTTTGGTGTGTGACCATACTTGCAGAACGAGCGCAGACTGCTGTTGAACAAGCGTTTGGACTTGGACATTGCAAAGACCAGGCTGAGGAAGGCCAGAGAGGCTGACTCTGAGGCCAACGTGAGTCAATTAACAGCAAGGAGCTACAAGACCCAGACATGAAACAAGTCGTCACGGTAACTGGTTTTCTAAATCTTGCTCTGTTTCTGTGTGGTCCTCAGAGTCTGAACGCCAACCCCCTGGGAGAGGAGGTGGGTGCTCAGGTCTCCTACATGTTCAGCTTCCTACGGGTCAAATGGCTCAAGGTCCTCGTCTCTTACACGCACAGTATATACAATATATATATATTATTATTATTATTATTATTATTATTACACAGCAGTAGCTGCCTTATCAGCCTTCTGTGATTAGTTCTCATGTCGAAACCCTTCTTCTGTTTTCCATGTGTTCAGATGTGGGCCCAAGAGATCTCTCAGGTCAGCTGTCTCCTTTTGGTTCTGGCTTTAATTACTTTGTAGACTTTAATTAATGTCTGTGCAAGGGTTAGGCTTAGGCCCACGGTTAGGGTTAGGGTGAGAGACTTTAGTCAATGTCTGTCTGTGTAATGGGTTAGGGTTAGGGTTAGGCTTTAGTCATTGTCTGTAATGGGTTAGGGTTAGGGTTAGGCTTTAGTCATTGTCTGTGTAATGGGTTAGGGTTAGGCTTTAGTCATTGTCTGTGTAATGGGTTAGAGTTAGGCTTTAGTCATTGTCTGTGTAATGGGTTAGGGTTAGGCTTTAGTCAGTATGTGTGTAATGGGTTAGGGTTAGGCTTTAGTCAGTGTGTGTGTGTAATGGTTCATTGTCTGTTTGCAGGCAGAGATGGAGCTCAGGATCTGTCAGAGTTTGTTTGACCGTCAGTCAGAGGTCACCAGGCTGCTGCTGGAGGGAATCAGTGCCACGCATGTACGCACACACACACACACACACACATACACATATACATACACACACAGAGTAATTCACACACCACAATAATACACACACGCATGTACGTACACAAACGCAGTAATACACACCAACGTTGTCTCTTTCCAGTCCCACTCTGTCTCGTGTTAGGGTTAGGGTTAGGGTTAGGGTTCCCACTCTGTCTCGTGTTAGGGTTAGGGTTCCCACTCTGTCTCGTGTTAGGGTTAGGGTTAGGGTTAGGGTTCCCACTCTGTCTCATGTTTATTTCAGGCCCATCATTCCCGCTGTCTGAGGGACTTGGTGGAGGCCCAGGCTGGTTACTATGCAGAGTGCCACCAACATTCACAGGAACTGCTCACACAGCTCGCCAGGTTGGAATGTCTGTTTCAGAATCCATAACAGAACATTACACTGTAGTTTTCTGTGATTGATTCATCAGTAAGTAACATTACATTGTAGTTTTCTGTGATTGATTCATCAGTAAGTAACATTACACTGTAGTTTTCCGTGATTGATTCATCAGTAAGTAACATTACATTGTAGTTTTCTGTGATTGATTCATCAGTAAGTAACATTACACTGTAGTTTTCCGTGATTGATTCATCAGTAAGTAACATTACACTGTAGTTTTCTGTGATTGATTCATCAGTAAGTAACATTACATTGTAGTTTTCTGTGATTGATTCATCAGTAAGTAACATTACATTGTAGTTTTCTGTGATTGATTCATCAGTAAGTCACATTACACTGTAGTTTTCTGTGATTGATTCATCAGTAAGTAACATTACATTGTAGTTTTCTGTGATTGATTCATCAGTAAGTAACATTACATTGTAGTTTTCTGTGATTGATTCATCAGTAAGTAACATTACATTGTAGTCTTCTGTGATTGATTCATCAGTAAGTAACATTGCACTGTAGTTTTCTGTGATTGATTCATCAGTAAGTAACATTACATTGTAGTTTTCTGTGATTGATTCATCAGTAAGTCACATTACACTGTAGTTTTCTGTGATTGATTCATCAGTAAGTAACATTACATTGTAGTTTTCTGTGATTGATTCATCAGTAAGTAACATTACATTGTAGTTTTCTGTGATTGATTCATCAGTAAGTAACATTACATTGTAGTCTTCTGTGATTGATTCATCAGTAAGTAACATTGCACTGTAGTTTTCTGTGATTGATTCATCAGTAAGTAACATTACATTGTAGTTTTCTGTGATTGATTCATCAGTAAGTCACATTACACTGTAGTTTTCTGTGATTGATTCATCAGTAAGTAACATTACATTGTAGTTTTCTGTGATTGATTCATCAGTAAGTAACATTACATTGTAGTTTTCTGTGATTGATTCATCAGTAAGTAACATTACATTGTAGTTTTCTGTGATTGATTCATCAGTAAGTAACATTGCACTGTAGTTTTCTGTGATTGATTCATCAGTAAGTAACCTTTCTGTGACTTGGCTTACAGAATTCCAGCTGTATTTTGCTCCAATAATTGGCAGTCAGAAATTGCCGACGTAACGACTCAGCCTTCGACAAGCAACAACGAAGCCGATAGGCCAATCAGAGCCAACCAGGTGACCTTGTGGCCCATACCGATCCAGGAAACCAACCAACTGTTGCTAAGTGACCTGGATGACCACATGCCGGAGAGGGAGAGCAACAAACCCTCATCCCTGTCTAATCAAGCAGGGGACAATGCCTTAGCAGCTAATGGAGAAATCCGTCAGCCTTCGGTGATTAACCCCACAACCAACCAGTCCTCGACGACAGAATCCATCGCAACAGAGCAGCCAACTGAAACAAATGGACCTATCAGTGAGGCCAATGGAAAGTCTAAGCAATCTCCTTAACGTGTTTGTTCTTAAAGGGCAACCAGTGACATGTGTCACCTCAAAAGAAGCCCCCGTAACTTCCAGAGGCCACACAGAGACATGGGGGGATTTGAACCATGAAGTCATAGTATAGGCGAAGTGTCTGTAGTAAAGATTTAATAGATGGATAGTTCCACATTACTTATTTATTTATTTATTTATAAGTTATTAGCCATTATGATATTGTCTCCTGTAGCTTTCTGTTGTCTGAAAAAACGTCTCTCCCTAGGATTCATGCATCGCGACCTTACTGAGACTCTTTGACACTAGACGTTAACCAGCTATGTTCAAATTAATAATCTTGAAATCCTGTTATATCTGGACGTGAGAAATAGAAAACTATGTGCCAACTGTGTCTGTTTTTAACACTCTCCCCAACCCCTGACTTCCAGAGAAAGTGTGAGCATACAACAAAGAGACTACTCCGTGTCTGCTTTGGTCTGGGTGATGGAGTCATTTGAGTTGTCTAAAGTCAACCAATCTGGTAATTCTCTCTTCATGTGTTCTGAGTGTCTATACACTCATGACTTTTTACCCCTGAGTCCTGTCTCCCTGAGCTGAGCTAATTTTCCATATGGCAGCCCCATAGTGTCAGTGGAGCCAGCCAATGGCAGCCCCATAGTGTCAGTGGAGCCAGCCAATGGCAGCCCCATAGTGTCAGTGGAGCCAGCCAATGGCAGCCCCATAGTGTCAGTGGAGCCAGCCAATGGTAGCCCCATAGTTTCAGTGGAGCCAGCCAATGGTAGCCCCATAGTGTCAGTGGAGCCAGCCAATGGTAGCCCCATAGTGTCAGTGGAGCCAGCCAATGGTAGCCCCATAGTGTCAGTGGAGCCAGCCAATGGTAGCCCCATAGTGTCAGTGGAGCCAGCCAATGGTAGCCCCATAGTTTCAGTGGAGCCAGCCAATGGCAGCACCATAGTGTCAGTGGAGCCAGCCAATGGTAGCCCCATAGTTTCAGTGGAGCCAGCCAATGGCAGCACCATAGTGTCAGTGGAGCCAGCCAATGGCAGCACCATAGCGTCAGTGGAGCCAGCCAATGGCAGAGAGCTGAACACAGGGCCTTATAAATGCTTGGTATTGACTCACACTCTGCAAGGCATGTTTTACTGCACATGCACTCACTCACACCAACATTAGCCCTTTTGCAAATAGTGCCACTAGGCAAATGTGGGTAGATATTTCCACGTCCAAATGTTAATTTTCAGTGTGCAGGCAGCTCTGCAGAGATCCTGGATTGAATCACACGTTTACATGCTTCGTTTCCCTAAGGTAACTTTGTGGGAGTGGAGGTACGTGTGTGTTAGTAAGAACTGGCTGCCTGGTACACTAACTAGTAACTAGTAACCTCTAGAGTTGGGGATGGTCAACAGTCCCTTCTATATCTAGTAACTAGTAACTAGTCTAGTCTATAGGGTTAGGGTTAGAATTCTACCTACCATACAGTGTGCACTCTGAGCTGACATCAATGAGAGCAGTGAGCATGGATGTTATTATTTAATGAATTAAATCTGGTTATTAAATACGTTCAGCAAACACTATCAAGTTGTCATCCTTTTATATACTTGTATATATCCATATCCTTTGAGAACATTCAGAGGATTCCTATTAAAGACACATGTTGACATGTAGAACATGTCAGAATGCTGCATTTGAATCCCAGGTAAGCGTACATCTTTCATCTAAAGACCAGGTAGATCATTCTAAAGGACGAGCTCTCTCACCCAGCCCTCCAACACCACTGGTTTCATGTCAATGAGGAGGTCCATTTGAATCTCTCGGCTCATATATGTTCCATTGTTTGATGTTTATTGGTGAACAATTATCTCACCTTCACACCAATCATGACTGGGATTGAGTGATGTTCTCTGAACTTGTTCTCTGAATGTGCATGACGTTTGCATTACATCAGGGATGTAAAAAAAAAAAAAAGGTGGAAAATGTTTGTAAATACAACTATCCTAAACTAAGTGTATTTTTATTTATTAGACTTAAGGACCAGTGAGTTTGTTGTCCTGAAATGTCACAAAGGTTTGTCTGGGTGCTAGTGTGTGGTTATGTATATGCATGTGGCCCAGAGGCTTTGTCACCAAGTGCTAGCAATTTCTGCTTTAACAGATTGGATCAGTTTGGAGCAGGTTTCTTGATATTGATCCTGTGGTATTCATCCGGTCCACTGAAATAGCAGCACTACATCAGGGCCTAACATATAAACATATAACTCTATCAGAGCCAACATAACTAGTGGATCTGTAGTCTGTCTCCGGCTGGAGCCTGCTGTGTTTCCTGCTAGAGGATGAGACATGTCTCTAATACCTCCCTTCTGGTTTCCATGGTTTCCTCCATAGGGTGATAGGGCATGCTGCCATTGTCTGTGTGTTGTTTTCAGAGGATGAGGGGGACAGGAAGAACGCTAGGTGAGGGATGTAAGGTGAATGAGTGATTCATTCGGTTGGAAAGGTCATTATAGTCCTGAGGGCAGTAGTTCTCTGGCTCAGCACATAGTCTCTCTCTGGTGTTGCCAGCCACTTTGTGTGTGAATATTTGGTCTTCTGTGCTAATGTGCACATATGGTTCCATGGGCACAGTCACAAATAAGCCTATTTCCTATTTGTAGAACAAGTGAGGGAACACCCCAAAGAAAAAACAACACCACCCTAATGAACTGACCAAGCAGTGGCTGACTTGATGTGCTTATAATTAGCCTGTGCTTTGCTCAGCAGAAAGGTTTGGTGGTTTAATATGTTGTTTTGATTCTATTTATAGCTCTTTGAGTGTACTCCCCATTGACTTCAGTTTGTGGCTTTGTTAACACAGACGTGGGTGTGGTCTGCAGGTGGCCATGTTAAAAAAGAGCCTCCTGTTTGGTACATCTGGTCTCCTTGTTTTGTAGAGATCAGTGACATGGACATATCACTGAAACAATAGTGTTACAGACGGACAAATGATCCCTCTCCTCCAATTATGCAGTTATGCCCTCTCTCTCTCTCTCTCTCTCTCTCTCTCTCTCTCTCTCTCTCTCTCTCTCTCTCTCTCTCTCTCTCTCTCAGATTGCTGCGAGTTCACATTTACCAATGCTTAATTTATAAGTTGAAGGCAATTTGCCAGCCATATTGAGGACACTACTGCCAGTAACTTTCAAACAACGTCTAACAATTTACAAACGCTATTTTTAAAAAGCTATGTTATCAGTTCCTTGTCTTTCATTGCAGCTGTTGCCCTTTCCTGCAACAAAGCAGCCCCTCCTAGCCCTAACACCTACCCATCCAGTCCTCTGTCTCTGGACTTTGACTGAATGATTGATTGACATCTCTACAGGGAGCTTCATTTAAGAACGACTAGAAAGGAAAGGTTTGATAGAGGCAGCATGACTCTCCTCCACTGAACTCTTTAAATGTAGTGTTTATTACCAAGCTCCACACTGAGCTGATTCATAACATTATTATTTCTGAAAACGAATGCCTCATCTTTCCTCCCACAACTTTAAACCGTTGAACTTCTGTGTGTCATGAGTTCAGACATGAATCTATTCTTAATCTCTCAGTTTGGGGAATAGAGCCCTCTCCCTCCAACCCTGACCTGCTGGGTCTCTGCTGTCTGACCCCATGGCCGCCCACACAGCATTCCCGCGTGGAGACGGATCCACAGGTGGACAGACACACGGAGAGGAAGGGATGGGGATGGAAAATCCTGGATTGATTGGGTGGGAACACACTTCCTGGATTTTATTCAGAGATACATGTTTTCATATGAGCATCATGGGGGCTGTTTGGAAATGTCATTTCTGTTATTCATATAGTTTGTAGTCTAACACCTCGCTCTTTCAAACTCTGTTTCCTCCACTACCCCCCCCCCCCCCCCCCCCCCCCTCCCACACACACACACACACTCCAGTCTGAGCAGGCAGGTTTGGTTGGACATGTTACCTTCACTGGCGCATGACTTATTCGACCACCCCAACCCTTCCCACCTCTTCCCTCCCCCTTTCTCCCCTTCCCTCCTCCTTCCCTCCCCCTTTCCTCTCCCTTTCCTCCCTTCCCTCCCCTTTCCCTCCATTCCTCCCCCTTCCTCCCCCCTTCCCCCCTGTTTTCCTGGTGCTGCATTTATAACCGTCAGCACAGACAGCCCAGTTGTCTCACTATGACAAAGACAGAGTGGCAAAGCTGAAGACAGACAGAGCAAAGAGAACGCTGGAGCTTAGATCTTTCTGAGCCCATTTTTCTTTCCTCTGTCCCCTCAGAAGCAGCATGTGTGCGTCCCGGGCATGGCGGGTGGTCTGCCTGTTCTGCTGTGCGGGTTTGGCATTGTGTAGAGCAGGCAATGAGTATGAGGTGATCTACAACGACAACTATGGAAACGAGATTGTTCAGGAACATACGGAGGGTGAGTTGTTGTCTCTGTTCTGCTGTTCTTACCTCGGTGAGCCAATCCTCTCTCTGTATGGGACTGTTCTCTTCATCTGTCTCTGTTCTGCTGTTCTTACCTTGGTGAGCCAATCCTCTCTCTGTATGGGACTGTTCTCTTCATCTGTCTCTGTTCTGCTGTTCTTACCTCGGTGAGCCAATCCTCTCTCTGTATGGGACTGTTCTCTTCATCTGTCTCTGTTCTGCTGTTCTTACCTCGGTGAGCCAATCCTCTCTCTGTATGGGACTGTTCTCTTCATCTGTCTCTGTTCTGCTGTTCTTACCTCGGTGAGCCAATCCTCTCTCTGTATGGGACTGTTCTCTTCATCTGTCTCTGTTCTGCTGTTCTTACCTCGGTGAGCCAATCCTCTCTCTGTGTGGGACTGTTCTCTTCATCTGTCTCTGTTCTGCTGTTCTTACCTCGGTGAGCCAATCCTCTCTCTGTGTGGGACTGTTCTCTTCATCTGTCTCTGTTCTGCTGTTCTTACCTCGGTGAGCCAATCCTCTCTCTGTGTGGGACTGTTCTCTTCATCTGTCTCTGTTCTGCTGTTCTTACCTCGGTGAGCCAATCCTCTCTCTGTGTGGGACTGTTCTCTTCATCTGCCTTTGTTCCTCCCACTCTGTCAGCAGAACCAAGGCATGCCAAGGATTTATCCAACGTGTCTGTGATCCTGCGAAGGCCATTTGGCCCTCAAATTCATTTTATGTCAAGTTTTAAGCATTAATGTCAAATTTATATTTGTACAACAAAAGTTAAATTTTCCCTGTAAAGCAAACCAGTCAGTATGGAAATGATTTCAGTCATTGTGAAAAGGTTTATGAACGTGTTGACCCTGATCACTGTGGTTCTTCCGCTTCCAGGGGAATCCACTGCCTCCCCATGCCAGGTAGCAGAGCTCACACGCTGGGACAAACTGTTTGTAACCCTGGAGGACTCACACATGAGACAAAACATGCTGCGGGAGGCACTGGAGCAGTGCTGTGTAGGCACAGCCTCTCTCAGGAGCCACCTGGAGAAGCTGGCCATGGGGACCTGCCAGCAGTGCTCAGCCACGCTGGAGTCAGTGTGCCGGGGGCAGGTGGAGCAGGCAAGCCTGAGGCTGCAGAGAGGCCTGTTGGAGCTCAGGCAGGAGGGCGTGGAGAGGGAGGGGAGGCTGAACACCACCTTACAGCTCCTCCTGCAGAGCGTCCATCAGCAGACTGCCAGGCTGCAAAGGCTGGAGGAGAGAGAAGCCCCGCAGGGAGGGGGGTCCATTGGGTCTCAGCCCAGGGGAGACGTGCCTGATCAGGAGGAGGCGTGGAGGGAGAACAGGCCAGTAGTCCCAAGGCCTGGGGGTTTGGGAGCAGGAAGAGGTTTCAGGGATAACCTGCTGTCCTCCAAAATGAAGGAACAGGAAGTGACATCACAGCTGGGTGGGGACAACGTGGAGAGGGCTTTAGTTACCATAGCAGCGGAACTACAGAGGCTGCAGGTGGAGGTGAACAGGCTGGTGGAAGGAAAGAATGAAAGAGGGAACAGAAGGAGGAGAGAAGAAGAGAAGGATCGCTAGAGGGGACAGAGCGGACGAATCCAAGACTTTCTTTATTGGTCTTATCAGATTTCATACAACTATATTATTTAGCACATTTCATTTTCAAATCTTGTCTGTTGTCGGGGAAGAGTCTGCCTTTGTATAGTTACAGTGGGTATAGTATGTCCTGCTCAATGTTAAGGGTTTAAACTTTATTTTGTTTAATAAATACTACTACTGTAAAATGTTTTAATAAGTCTCAAGGAAAAAGTTCCTCCCTGCTCGTCCATCATTAGACATTATTAAGTCATAGGCTTAGTCATAGAGCTGTATGTGTGTGTGTGTGTGTGTGTGTGTCTGTGTTTGCCTGCTTGGTTGCCTGTCTGCCTGCCTACTTGTTTATGAGGCTGCACGTGCCTGTAAGTGTGTGCGTGCGTGCGTGCGTGCGTGCGTGCGTGCGTGTGTGCGTGCGTGCGTGCGTGCGTGCGTGCGTGTGAGCGAGTATCTATAGATGTAATTGCTGCAGTGATGGAGAGTTGTAATTTCAGTACAACAAACAAATGTCATTCTAAAAGCAATAAGAGGAACAGGGTATTTTCTTTTTTTAAACGGCATAATGTTCTGTGAAAGCATCAAATATCATAAGTCATGCTCTCTCTCTTAATTTGCGACTTGAACGTTATGTTTATGTAGGGGCAGAGACTTATGAAGCTGTGGGTGTTTATGATTTATGAAGCTTTGCCAGACCTATTACTCTGCAGACAGCCCTTCCTGCCGCCTAATCGCCAGCAAACACTCTACTGCTACGCCACACCAGGTACTATGTGTGTGTGTATGTATGTGTGTGTTTGTGTGTGTGTGTGTGTGTGTGTGTGTGTGTGTGTGTGTGTGTGTGTGTGTGTGTGTGTGTGTGTGTGTGTGTGTGTGTGTGTGTGTGTGTGTGTGTTACTTGGGAATGCTTTCCACATTATGAAAGGGGAAAGAAGCATTTACACATATGTTATCCTCTCATCTTGACTTTTAAGACTGTAGTGGTTGCACTTCAACTGGAGACAGAGGGAGAACACACACACACACACACACACACACACACACACACACATATATATATGGGGAATATATACAGAAAATGGTGAATAAAAGCACAGCCCATTCATTATATCATTTTACTGCCACCACACCTATGTGCCCACTAATTAAAAGGGTTTATAGCCTGGCTTAAGCATGCAGGTGTGTGTGTGTGTGTGTGTGTGTGTGTGTGTGTGTGTGTGTGTGTGTGTGTGTGTGTGTGTGTGTGTGTGTGTGTGTGTTCATGTGCCATTTGTGTGTTTCCATATAAACCTCCAGCTGGGTAGAGGATCAGGGGTGTGGAGGCTTCTTCTACCATGACCTGATTTGAAAATGTCCCAGGGTTCAATGTTCTGTAACATGAGAAAGGAGAATCCCAGCCAGAGCAGGATGAACTGAAAGGGCAACAGTGGGGGAGGTGAAGGTAAAACAACAGAGGGTAAGAGAGGGATTAAAAGAGAGGAACAGAGGATAAGAGAGAGGGATGAAAAGAGAAGAACAGGATGAGAGAGGGATGAAAAGAGGAACAGAGGATAAGAGAGGGATGAAAAGAGAAGAACAGGATGAGAGAGGGATGAAAAGAGAGGAACAGAGGATGAGAGAGGGATGAAAAGAGAGGAACAGAGGATAAGAGAGAGGGATGAAAAGAGAGGAACAGAGGATAAGAGAGAGGGATGACAAGAGAGGAACAGGATTAGAGAGAGGGATGAAAAGAGAGGAACAGAGGATAAGAGAGAGGGATGAAAAAGAGAGGAACAGAGGATGAGAGAGGGATGAAAAAGAGAGGAACAGAGGATAAGAGAGAGGGATGAAAAGAGAAGAACAGGATAAGAGAGAGGGATGAAAAGAGAAGAACAGAGGATAAGAGAGAGGGATGAAAAGAGAAGAACAGGATAAGAGAGAGGGATGAAAAGAGAGGAACAGGATAAGAGAGAGGGATGAAAAGAGAAGAACAGAGGATAAGAGAGAGGGATGAAAAGAGAGGAACAGGATAAGAGAGAGGGATGAAAAGAGAAGAACAGGATAAGAGAGAGGGATGAAAAGGAGAGGAACAGAGGATAAGAGAGAGGGATGAAAAGAGAGGAACAGGATAAGAGAGAGTGATGAAAAAGAGAGGGACAGAGGATGAGAGAGGGATGAAAAGAGAAGAACAGGATAAGAGAGAGGGATGAAAAGGAGAGGAACAGAGGATAAGAGAGAGGGATGAAAAGAGAAGAACAGGATAAGAGAGAGGGATGAAAAAGAGAGGAACAGAGGATGAGAGAGGGATGAAAAGAGAAGAACAGGATAAGAGAGAGGGATGAAAAAGAGAGGAACAGAGGATAAGAGAGAAGGATGAAAAGGAGAGGACATGAGAACGTACAATGACAGTATGTCTAAGATTATGTCCACACCGCAGACCTTAACGCTCAAATCACATTTATGCCAGATCACATTTATGCCAGATCACATTTATGCCAGATCACATTTTGGACTGTTCACATTACATTTTTAAATGTGGCCAATATGCGATTCCAGTGTGAACTGGTCACGGTCCTGAACTGACCCGAATGCGCAAAATAACATGTTTGCATGTATTTGTAAACTTCAAACCAGCGCAGAATTATGAATATTGAACTAGAGTGACGTAAAAGTCGCATCAATTCATATATGACTGTTCAGACTGAGGTTGCATTGCAAAAAATCTGACCTGTATCCAATTAAGTACCACATATGGAAGAGGCCCAAATCCAAATAGAAAACATGGGATTCCATGTGATTTGTGCTGTTATGACACCAACAGACCTGAGTCACATAGGAGGAAAACCATGAGATGTGTGCCACTTTAGCCTGCTGTGTGAACAGAGCCTTAGTGGTACTTATTAGTCCTAATCACTGCTGTGCACAGTGGAGCTGCTGTCTGGCTGCTGGCCACACAGTCAGGACCAGTCTCACCTCTCCATGCCTTCTCTCCTTCCTCCTAGTCTTCCTCACTCTCTCTTCTCTCTCTCCTCCCCAGTCTGCCTCCCTCTCTCTCCCTCTCTCCCCTTCTATCTCTCTCTCCCTTTCTATCTCTCTCTCTCTCTCTTTCTCTCTCTCTCTCTCTCCCCTTCTATCTCTCTCTACCTCCCCCCCCCCCCCACCCCCTCCCCCACCCCCACCCCCCCTCTCCCCCACCCCCCCCACCCCCACCCCCCCTCTCCCCCCCCTCCTCCACCCCACCACCACATTCTCCATTCCCTTTGATGATAGTAGTCTCATTGATGGCATTGATCCTCTTGACTGGATCTCCACAGGCCAGTAAAAGTCAATGACACTTCACCTACAAAGTGAAATGCACCACCCCCCCTCCCCACCACCACACGCACACACACGCACACACACACACACAACACACACACACACACACACACACACACACACACACACACACACACACACACACACACACAGAGACACACACACGCATATATACGTTTACAGTGAGTCTAGAATCCGGTTGGGCGGTGGAGAGTCTCTGTTATAGAATGAAAGGGGCTGCAGACAACAGCAGTACTGAACACTATCCAAAGTTTAATATCACATCACATGTCCACCGAAACAGACGACACAACATTGGCAATATTTCAACAGCAAAAGACATCCAAAATAAATACATCTGCTATAGACATTCACTGGCCCTTTGTGTATATTATCTACACACCAACCAAGCCTTAGAGAAAAAGGACGGATCTATTTAATGGGGGAGTCCAGGATTTATTTAATGGGGGAGTCCAGGCTCTATTTAATGGGGGAGTCTAGGATCTATTTAATGGGGGAGTCCAGGATCTATTTAATGGGGGAGTCTAGGATCTATTTAATGGGGGAGTCCAGGCTCTATTTAATGGGGGAGTCCAGGCTCTATTTAATGGGGGAGTCCAGACTTTATTTAATGGGAGAGTCCAGGATCTATTTAATGGGGGAGTCCAGACTTTATTTAATGGTAGAGTCCAGGCTCTATTTAATGGTGGAATCCAGACTCTATTTAATGGGGGAGTCCAGGATCTATTTAATGGGGGAGTCTAGGATCTATTTAATGGGGGAGTCCAGGATCTATTTAATGGGGGAGCCTAGGATCCACTTAATGGGGGAGTCCAGGATCTATTTAATGGGGGTCCAGGCTCTATTTAATGGGGGAGTCCAGACTCTATTTAATGGGGGAGTCCAGACTCTATTTAATGGGGGAGTCCAGATTCTATTTAATGGGGGAGTCCAGACTCTATTTAATGGGGGAGTCTAGGATCTATTTAAAGGGGGAGTCTAGGATCTATTTAATGGGGGAGTCCAGACTCTATTTAATGGGGGAGTCTAGGATCTATTTAATGGGGGAGTCCAGACTCTATTTAATGGGGGAGTCTAGGATCTATTTAAAGGGGGAGTCTAGGATCTATTTAATGGGGGAGTCCAGACTCTATTTAATGGGGGAGTCTAGGATCTATTTAATGGGGGAGTCCAGACTCTATTTAATGGGGGAGTCCAGACTCTATTTAATGGGGGAGTCTAGGATCTATTTAATGGGGGAGTCCAGACTCTATTTAATGGGGGAGTCCAGACTCTATTTAATGGGGGAGTCCAGACTCTATTTAATGGGGGAGTCCAGGATCTATTTAATGGGGGAGCCTAGGATCCACTTAATGGGGGAGTCCAGGATCTATTTAATGGGGGTCCAGGCTCTATTTAATGGGGGAGTCCAGACTCTATTTAATGGGGGAGTCCAGACTCTATTTAATGGGGGAGTCCAGACTCTATTTAATGGGGGAGTCTAGGATCTATTTAAAGGGGGAGTCTAGGATCTATTTAATGGGAGAGTCCAGACTCTATTTAATGGGGGAGTCTAGGATCTATTTAATGGGGGAGTCCAGACTCTATTTAATGGGGGAGTCCAGACTCTATTTAATGGGGGAGTCTAGGATCTATTTAATGGGGGAGTCCAGACTCTATTTAATGGGGGAGTCCAGACTCTATTTAATGGGGGAGTCCAGACTCTATTTAATGGGGGAGTCCAGGATCTATTTAATGGGGGAGTCCAGGATCTATTTAATGGGGGAGTCCAGGATCTCCTCGTACTCTTCTCTCTGTTTCCGTCCCGTTCCACTAGAGGGGAGGAGCTTCGTCACCACCAGCCAAACAACACTCCCCACCACCACTACACCCCCAATGATCTCACTGGCTGCGGGAGCCAATGGCAGCACGGCTAGCTGCAGCACCATGGCGACCGGGATCTCCAGGCTCTGAGAGGCGGAGACTAGAGCAGGCTGGAGACGTGTGAGGGCGTGGGTCATCCCCAGGAAGGCCCCCACAGAGCAGGCAACCAGCCCCAGGACCAGGGCCCAGGCCGGGGCCCCCGAGGGCCACACCCAGGCCTCCTGCAGCAGGGACATGGAGACTGGAGCCAGCACACATCCGGTCCAGCTGACGGTAAAAAGTGCTGTGCCGACATTCACTCGTTCCTTCAGAGAGCGGAAGCTGACCATAGACAGGGCCATCCAGAGCCCCGCCAGCACTGACAGTGACCAGCCGAAGGCACTCCTCCAGAACAGAGCCTGCTCCTCCACCGGCCTGCCTGCTGAACCTGACCCAGAGCCGTCTGCAGGAGGAACCAGCACCAGTCCCAGGCCACAGACACCTAGCGCCAAGGCCGCGCCGTCGGCCAATCCCAGTCTCTCCTCCAGCAGCAGGAAGGCCAGGACGGCAGACAGGACGGTGGTTGCCAGGCGCCAGGTTGTCGAGGCGTCTCCGGGGGCGACAAAGGATAGTGAGGAGTAGGCGCAGCATAGGGAGAAGGAGTAGGTGATTCCGTAGAACACCAGGCGTAGACGATAGCCCTCTGGCCCTAAAAGGTGCTCCCCCCTCTGGAGTGGTACAGCCACAGAGAGGAGCTGGAGAATGGACCGTACCAAGAGCAGAAACAGGGGTCCCAGACTGAAGCGTTGCGAGGCCAGGCGGGTCAACATGATCAAACAGCCGTGGGCCAGGGCCGCTCCGCACAGCCCCAACCACGTCTGTCGAGACGCAGACACTGAGGCCTCGCCAAAACTGGCCAACTGCTCTCCCACCCCTCCCCCCGATCCTTTCACACCTCCCACGGCCCCCTCACGCCCCTCCCCTGAGGCTGAGGTTGAGGCTGTGCTCTTGTTCTTGTCTCTCCCTCCAAACAGATGCCACTTCCTGCTCTCCGTCAGCTTCTTCCTGTCCGACGTTTCCTCCAGAAAAGAACCAAAGTCTTCGAAAGAAGGCGCGTCATCGTAGCCCTCATCTCCCGGCTGGGGGAAGTGTGTGTGTACGCCGGGCTGAGGAGAGTAGGGTGTGTGTACGCCGGGCTGAGGAGAGTAGGGTGTGTGCGTGGTGTATTTGGCGGTGACAGTGTGAGGGTGGATCTTCACTCTCTTCTTAGAACTTCCAAGGAGATGAGTTGACTCCATGGTAATGCCTGTGGAGGACAGAAGGCAGTTGTCACACACACACACACACACACACACACACACTCCATTTACAGGGTTGGAAGGGAGAGTTTACACTGGTTTCCCCCTGTATTGCATCAAATTTAGCTGAAGCTTTCGGAGACTTATTTTAAACTGTATAAATGGTTTAACATATTGCTTTAACATATTGGCGTTTTGCACTGGTAGTTCTGCACTACCACAACCATAACTTATACATCAACTTATGCTGCTAACCTAACTTATACATAACTTATACATACTACAACCAAACTTACAGTAACATATGCTGCTACCCCTAGCAATACATTGTAGACTATACATTTATGCATATTTTTTATATATAATTTTATTGGCCATCTTTTAGCTTTAGTATATATGTCTTATCTGTGTTTTGAATGTGCACTTTATATGTTCACCGCAAGAGTGTGGGAAACGTCTTTTCGATTCCTTTGTATGTCTCGACATGTGAAGAAATTGACAATAAAGCTACTTTGACTTTGACTTTAAACAATGGATTTTTTACAGACAAGGTTCACTGGTGTGAAATGTGATATTCATAATGTTCACACCAGTGACTAACATACTGTAAACTAACTCGACCTAGAAATAGAAATAGCTGCTTCGCTTCAACTGGATCTGTAGTTATAGCAGCCAGAGAAGTCATACTGGCTGAGAAATCAGTTGAAGCCCAAATCCTCTCCCAAAGAAGACTGCATACATCTAGCACCTCCATTGACCACCACTGCACTGCATGGACATTAGCTGCCTGCACTGTAATGACATCATTACATAACCTGTAACTCCTTGCTCTATTAACATTATTTGTATCCCTTACTCCCTGCCCTTCTAATTGTCTAAGTGTTTTTAATTTCCTCTTTCTCTCCTGTCCACCTTAGGCTTCAGTCCATGCTATTGGAAAGTCAGTCAGAGTCCGTAAGGGGGGGGGGGGGGGGGGGGGGGGGACTGGTGATGGGCCTCAAGAACCATAAAATTAATACAAATGATAAATGTATTCAATCAGTCTGATCTTGTCTGGTGCTCCAGTCAATGGTAGTAATTTCCCATGCATGCAGGTTGATGCAGCCTCTGCAATGCTGCTGCTTGCTCTCTCTAAAAGGAAGCTTTCACACTTTATACAACCCTACATTATAGAGGGTCTGCTTCAGCTACCCAGACCAGATGAGACCAGTCCAAGGCAGTCTTTCTGAAAAACGAAAAGAGGGCAGCACTGTAACTTTACGTCAAACAGCTGCTATTCTGACTCTGAAGCCAGTGGATTTCAAATCGGTAGCCTGAGTTATAGACTGCAGGACATGGTCCCCGTAAGCATACCAGTTTTACCAATTCCTGTCGGTAATAACACATGGGTTCTTGGTAACTAGCTTGGAAGATATATTTTGAGCTTCTGCTTGGCGGACAAGTATACGATGCCACGGGATGGTGCGCTGAGCGTGCGTCACCTCATTGTCGCCCGCTCGTGTCAAGTCAAGGTTATTTTAGTTCCTTACGGACTCGCAGCCAGTGATGCTCGCGTGCGCGCGCGCACACACAGATAAACACACACATACAAGTACGCACGCACACACACACATGCACGCAATAAAATAAGTATCGGGATACGTGGTACAATACAATTATTGTCATCGAGCCATCAGCATGGTAGCTTATAGCTCATAGACAAATGATATCAAAGAGCTTTCCATACACAAGTCAAATGGATGAATGGAACAAAGTGTGCTCGCTTACACTTGATGCACCCGTGGGTTCTGCCAAATGCGATAATCAATCGTCACCAGTAAGTATAGGGATATGAATAGCAGTACCACGATTTGTTCTGTTCCTATTTCTTGCTTCTGTGATCACACCGAAGGTTGTAATACAGAGGTAAGATCCAAAAATAGTGAAGACTATCTCACCTGCTCTCTCAAAATCAGTAGATCCGACCGAGCTTAACGGTAAGAGCTATAATCATTAGCAGGTCAACCTGCTCGTCGCTGTAAAAAAGAGTTCCATTCGTCCATCCTGTTATTTTCTTTGTCTCAGGGGACCCAAAATGTCTCCAGGACAGCCGTGTGCTGAGACCGTCAGGCGTCCTTTATTTCTGGGGGGAAACTGTTGTCTCGTCTCGACTCTAGGGCACTCTCCCATCACCAACAGAATCCTTCTCAGCCTGAGAGAGAGAGAAAAAGTGTGTGTGTGTGTGTGTGAGAGAGAGAGAGAGAGAGAGAGAGAGAGAGAGAGAGAGAGAGAGAGAGAGTGTGTGTGTGTGTCTGTGTGTGTGTATGTGTGTGTGTGTGTGTGTGTGTGTGTGTGTGTGTGTGTGTGTGTGTGTGTGTGTGTACGTGTGTGTGTGTGTACGTGTGTACGTGTGTGTGAAAGAGACATCTCTTTCTCCTGGGAAGAGAGCTGTCATGGGAGGTATGTCTGAGCATGCCTTGCAACACCAAACACCATCAGGACCATGATGTTGATTACTAATCAAATCCAAATCAAATCAAATCAAATTTATTGGTAATTCAATGTGCTTCACACAAAGCAAGTAGAAGCATACATGAAATAAATTAAATAAATAAAATACCTAGGAATTAATCAAAACAAATAAAGAAATCAAATTAGAATTTTCAAATGAGAGAAAAATAAAAGATGAAACAATTCAGCAAAATGCAATCAAGAACATAAACATTTTTTATCTGGATCTAAAGTTGTAAGGCTTAGAATGATTCTCAGATCTTCTGGAAATTGGTTCCAGCTGTTTGTTGCATAGTAGCTAAATGCTGCTTCACCTTTTTCTAGTTTTAACTCTGGGAACGGTTAAGAGACCTGTTCCAGATGACCAGAGGGGTCTAGAAGGTTCCTATTGTGTTGGCATGTCAGCATGCCACTGTGTGTGTTACCCCATGTGTCTGTGTCTGTGTGTGGGAGCCATATGACAATAAACTTCAGGTGTGTGTATGGTGTGGGCCTTGCCCTACCCCCTCTCCATCCCACCCACCCACCCAACACACACACACTTTGCCCATGACCTTTACCAATATCAGCCATGATTTGTAAGACCTGCTTACACCCCACAGACAGGAGGAGGCTTCATGGTGGACATTTTTAATTTGGAAACAAAATGTCTGTCTTGGTACCATGACTATTTCTGCTTGGTCATATCTGTCTCCCTGCCCATTGATCCACTAGCCAGCCTCCTGTGCATCTCACTTCCTGTAGGCGTCCATAACCTACAGTGTGTTATTGTCCTGGGCTGCATGCTGGCATCCTTATCTTATAATATGGCTAATTTGGAGTCTGTGTGGAAAGATGCGTGGGGACATGTATGTGA
Organism: Aplochiton taeniatus; assembly: GCA_017639675.1. Classification (NCBI taxonomy): domain Eukaryota; kingdom Metazoa; phylum Chordata; class Actinopteri; order Galaxiiformes; family Galaxiidae; genus Aplochiton; species Aplochiton taeniatus. The sequence goes on along the minus strand of CM030181.1, from coordinate 19,737,438 downwards.
GTGTGTGTGTGTGTGTGTGTGTGTGTGTGTGTGTGTGTGTGTGTGTGTTTCTGCATGTGGGAGTGTGTGTGTGAGTGTGAGTGTTTGTGTGTGTGTGTGTGTGTGTGTGTGTGTGTGTGTTTCTGCATGTGCGAGTGTGTGTGTGTTTCCGTGGGGATGTGCGTGTGGGAGTGTGTCTGACTGTTCTCTGTCGTCAGGCATGGTGAAGGGTATAAGTATGCACTGTTTCTATGGCAACAATGAAGGGGAGTACATCGCCATTGGCTGTTTAAGCCACAATTCCAATCCAAGAATGGACGATTTTGTAAATAATTCAGAAAGAGGGAGGTTTCCCACGAGTGTGAGGACCTCCTAGAGATTCAAAGGCTTTCATCCTTTCCCCCTCTCTCTGTCTCTGCCGCTCTGTTCGCTGGGAAATAAATCATGAGCTCGTGTTGCTGGTGTATACCAGGGTGCTCCAAGGAAGAGCTAAACTTCATATGGTCCTCATATTCTTTTCCAGCTCCCTCTGATGACTTACATCACATAGATACAGAGTCTCAGAGGACCAAGGCCCTGCTACAGTGAGCTCTACTTATGGCTGAGGAGGAAAACAACGTTATGACGCCTGTCCTGAACACCTGAGAAACACCAACCGAGTGGGTTGCATTCTACAGTCA
>CM030181.1:19671779-19731779 GCA_017639675.1 Aplochiton taeniatus | reverse complement strand
CAGCATCATCCTATCTTATTTACAGACTCGTTAGACTTGCTACCAATATTACCGATGCACATGTGTTTAGATCGGTAAGTCGCAAGTTTTGGGCAGCTTGTTTACAACCGCGAATTGCTGTCAATCTAGTTGTAGTTGCAAAATTGGTTATATTGCAATATTCTTTGCAAGAATAATTGGTTGCCATTAACCAACTCATATCGTTCTCTTTTAATTGGCCTAGTTTTCCTAATGCGTAACCTGACTCGGTATTTTGACCGTTGGCCTTTAATTAAATAGGTCGATCGTGAAATGAATCTTGACATGGAGTGTTTTATTTTATTCTGGTCATCATGAACTTTGTGTAGTGTGTCTTTCCCGCCCCCTTCTATAGGAAATTTAGCGGGGAAACGTGAGTCACGGTGGGGGATGGGTTCTTAAGTGTTCAACCCCACAGGTTTCCAGAAGCACAGGCCAACCCTTTTTTATTACCCACTTCTACTGTTGTGTTGACAGACAGACGGTAGAGTTTGGCCTTGACACATCCTGTATCTCATGAGAGAGATGTACTTACTTGTAAACAAAGCAGTTATGTAACACTTGTAGCCATGTGATTTTTCTACCACACACCAGCACAATGCACTTATTAAGTATCACTTCATATGCCTCTTGAAGAGACTTCCATGAGGATTTCACACCATGCAAATGAGGCCTCTGCAGTCTGCACTGTTTTTGAATATTATGTAAATGTCTTTTACATTCAGTGAGCATGCTGGCCTTTTAGGATCACTTATAGTGGTTACAGTTCATGTATTGTATGGAAATGATGTGGTGAGACCTGTACTCTAGACCTAAACATTAGTTAATAGTTGACAGAGAATACCTTTGGGCTGTTGTGACGACAGTATTACAGGCCTAACCTATACTCTAGACCTAAACATAGACTATACATTTTGGGTAGTTTGTGACTACAGTATTACAGGTCCTTTTGAGTCTTATGATCTCCTGTTGATCAAAGAATCCCCATACATGCAAAATAACCTGCTCAGAAGATGTAATGAACCAGCACATCATAACAAATGTTTTAGAACCCCGATTTTTTTTTTTTTTTTTTTTTTTTTTTTTAAAACACCATTTGACTTAGTTTCACTAGCCATTTGTCTTATTCTGGGCCCCCTGTCAAATGTTTCTACCATTACATAGGATTACAGTTGAACCCCAGTTCCCCAGTCATAGGATTACAGTTGGACCACAGATCCCCAGTCATAGGATTACAGTTGGACCACAGTTCCCCCATTAAGTAGGATTAAAGTTGGACCACGGATCCCGTCATAGGATTACAGTTGGACCACAGATCCCCAGTCATAGTATTACAGTTGGACCCCAGTTCCCCAGTCATAGGATTACAGTTGGACCCCAGTTCCCCAGTCATAGGATTACAGTTGGACCACAGTTCCCCAGTCATAGGCCAGTGAAATGGGGCAGGAGTCCCATTTGTTGAGGCACTCACTTTGGATTGTTTCCTGCTAGGGCCTACTTCCATGTTCCTGGAACCTAGCCAAGGCTTGTACACACAGTATTTCACACCATTTTATTTCTTGACTTTTGGTTGTTCTTTGGTTAGATATTCCTCTCCAGCCTTTAGCCAACACAGGGAGGAGTTTCCTCCAGCTGGGCTGTATAGGCCAGGGTGTAGTCTGTCATTCATCCACTTAGCTGTATCCCACCAAGAGTGACTGGAACTACCTGCTCTTTTTTGCAGAACCCTTAAATGAGTTGAGATGATCTCTTACCTGAATATCCCCTGATATACTTCATGTTTTCATAAAGATACAAATAGAAACATCAGGAAATGTGTCTTAATCCATTCATTATTCCAACTGCAGGTTCCTAGTAGAAAAGGTTGCATTATCTGATATGAGCTGACTTTGTAGCCTTGCATGCCATATTTTTTTTGTTTAGTATTTTTGGGACGTTCCTTGATTACAGTTCTTGGGTGTGACTGGGAGCCAGGTTGACCTTAAAGGTTCCATTAGAAGCAGCACGGGAAAGAACAGTGAAACGTGGCTGTGTCAAAACATGTAGCCATACGGACATGTAGCTGTACAGACGTGTAGCCATACAGACATGTAGCTATACAGACATGTAGCTATACAGACGTGTAGCTATACAGACGTGTAGCCGTACAGACGTGTAGCCGTACAGACGTGTAGCTATACAGACGTGTAGCCATACAGACGTGTAGCCGTACAGACGTGTAGCCGTACAGACGTGTAGCCGTACAGACGTGTAGCCGTACAGACGTACAGACGTGTAGCTATACAGACGTGTAGCTATACAGACGTGTAGCTATACAGACGTACAGACGTGTAGCTATACAGACATGTAGCTATACAGACGTACAGACATACAGACGTGTAGCTATACAGACGTGTAGCCGTACAGACGTGTAGCTATACAGACATGTAGCTATACAGACGTACAGACGTGTAGCTATACAGACGTGTAGCTATACAGACATGTAGCTATACAGACGTACAGACATGTAGCTATACAGACGTGTAGCCGAACAGACGTGTAGCCATACAGACATGTAGCTATACAGACGTGTAGCTATACAGACGTGTAGCTATACAGACGTGTAGCCATACAGACATGTAGCTATACAGACGTGTAGCTATACAGTCATGTAGCTAGCCTAATGTGTCAGTATGCAGTGGTACACCCTGGAGACATTCAACCACAGGGAAACAACATTGATGGCTTCTAATTGATTACTTTGGCAATAGGAGAGTCTTTTATTTCTGGATTAGTCATTATTTTGTCAGTTCTCATTAGTTTGGATAAAAAAACATTACAGTTAGCTTACTCCATTATATTAGTTAGGCCAATCGATTAATAATGCAGTTTAGTTAGGGTAACTTATATTTCCCCAAGGAAATCAAGGTCTTACCCAGACAATAAAGTACATGCCTGATCCGAAGTGTGACCAGTTCTACCTTGTAAATGTTGTTTATTTATTTATTTATTTTTGTCTTAAATGGACACAGAGTATAATAATGACCTGTTATAACGAAATCCATTTCCCTGTCCTGACCTCTGTTAATAAGGCTATACATTCCCTCAGATTAATTGCCTGTGGTGCGCAATCCTTTTTGAATGGGCTGTCTGGAGGTTCAGATGATGTAAGATTTAGGTCATACCTTAGCCTGCAGCTAAAACCAGACTCTAGCTCCTAGCACATACCTTAGCCACCAGCTTCAATTCTAAGAGCTGGAGTCTGATTTTGGTATGTGCTAGGAGTTGGTCTGGTGTTAGCTGCTGGCTAAGGTATGTGCAAAGAGCTAGAGTCTGGTGTTAGCTGCTGGCCAAGGTATGTGCTAGGAGCTAGTCTGGTGTTAGCTGCTGGCTAAGATATGTGCTAAGAGCTAGTCTGTTGTTAGCTGCTGGCTAAGGTATGTGCTTGGAGCTAGAGTCTGGTGTTAGCTGCTGGCTAAGGTATGTGCTAAGAGCTAGAGTCTGGTGTTAGCTGCTGGCTAAGGTGTGTGCTTGGAGCTAGAGTCTGGTGTTAGCTGCTGGCTAAGGTATGTGCTAGGAGCTAGAGTCTGGTGTTAGCTGCTGGCTAAGGTATGTGCTAAGAGCTAGAGTCTGGTGTTAGCTGCTGGCTAAGGTATGTGCTTGCAGCTAGAGTCTGGTGTTAGCTGCTGGCTAAGGTATGTGCTAAGAGCTAGAGTCTGGTGTTAGCTGCTGGCTAAGGTGTGTGCTTGGAGCTAGAGTCTGGTGTTAGCTGCTGGCTAAGGTATGTGCTAAGAGCTAGAGTCTGGTGTTAGCTGCTGCTTACATACTGACCTCTATGTGATGCATTGAAGGCTACTTGATTGCTTGATGTGTCTACGGCAGACCTGGAGGATAATACCAGTTAGTCATCTGAACAGGGTATAGAGTGAAGCGTTTGAACTTCATTTTCATGTGTTGGAGCATATGTGGTGGATATGATTATTCCTCATTGTTGAATTATGATTTCTAGTTATTTGAGTCAAGTGCTGAACTTGTTTTTAGTTGTTAGTGGAATTGGTTGTTAAAATAGCAAACAGAAACTATTTAAATGATGAATGTTTCGATGATGCAGCAGTAATACCAGGCTGTGCCGTTTATCCAATGACTGTATGCTCCCTGTCCTACAGAGCTTTACCCAGTGACTCCCAGCAGCTCCACCATCAAATGTCATATTTAATCCTTATCATTAGTCATTGACATCATGGTTGGGGCCTGGCAAATCAGCTTTAAATCTTAGGGCCATTACGAAGTTTGGCCGTCATAACAAAGTACTTAATAAATAGATTTAGTTGATGACCCTTTAAATCTGAGCTTGCTGGAGAAAGCCAGATGTGCTGATAGCTGGCAGATGCCTGATGTCAGGCTCTGTAGCTCCCTTTCACTGGCCCTCCAACTTGGTGTAAATATTCCTCATGTTGACATTATTCATTAGACTGATTGCTTTTGCTGCTACCTTTATCAGCAGACTAAAATAGATTTTAATAGTTGGTCTGAAAGACCTTAGCGTTTAGCTTGAAATACCTCTGAAAGCATTAACTGCATGAATAGTGTTTTACCGAGTGTGTGTGGATGGCTGGGTGATAGGCCAGTGATGCGCTGTGTCCTCCTGGAGGACGTGGACATTTTAGTGGGGGAATAAGGACCCTGGGTTGGTAATCTATTATTCATTCCATGGGGTACGTTAAGGTAGCTGCTGGTAGCAAATCACACGAGGATAATGTGCTACTGCAGTCTGGGGAAATGTAGGCTTGTCTCTGGAGTCAGACTGCATGTGGGGAAATGTAGGCTTGTCTCTGGAGTCAGACTGTGTTCCTGTCAGATACCAGATTTGAATTGGCTAAAACAAATTGAGCAAACCCTCTCCTTGTCGATTTGATATTCAAACACAGTCTCTTTTAAAGCCACAAGGCCATGCTGTGCTGGAGTATGATTTACTGGTCGTGACGTCACCGTAGGGGAAAAGGCTTCCTTCATCATTTCATTGGAATCTCAGAGAACTGAACTGAGTATGAATATTCAAAGGGTTAGGGTTGGGGATTTCATTGGAATCTCAGAGAACTGAACTGAGTATGAATATAGAAAGGTAAAAGTCGTGAACAATATATGCTTCTACAACCTTTCTGCTAGAAAACGAGTTCAGCAAAATGAACAGGTTGTTTTTCCATGTTATTTCTCCGTGCGAGGCCATTGGTATACCAGCCAGTATGGTCTATCTACAGAGTTCTGGATTAAGGCAGGTTCCAACATTATATTGCCACCTGCTTCTTCAGTCCTTGGAGGTCTATTGATTGCATTGATTCAGGTGAATCCCATTGAGAAGCCCTCAGCGCCGGCTGACTTTACAGAAGAGAGGCTTTCATCTCTGTGGCTTTGTACTCTGCTCAGTCCCCACTCTGTCTATAGCGTCTAATAGGGATTAACCCCCCCCCCCCCCCCGCCTGCCCACCAGATTACCAAAGGCCTAAAGCATGGTGCCCGGTCTCTGCTGATCTCCATAGGATCTACCAGTCAGCTGCCCACTCTATAGGATCTACCAGTCAGCTGCCCACTCTATAGGATCTACCAGTCAGCTGCCCACTCTATAGGATCTACCAGTCAGCTGCCCACTCTATAGGATCTACCAGTCAGCTGCCTACTCTATAGAATCTACCAGTCAGCTGCCCACTCTATAGAATCTACCAGTCAGCTGCCCACTCTATAGAATCTACCAGTCAGCTGCCCACTCTATAGAATCTACCAGTCAGCTGCCCACTCTATAGAATCTACCAGTCAGCTGCCCACTCTAGGATCTACCAGTCAGCTGCCCACTCTATAGAATCTACCAGTCAGCTGCCCACTCTATAGGATCTACCAGTCAGCTGCCCACTCTATAGGATCTACCAGTCAGCTGCCCACTCTAGGATCTACCAGTCAGCTGCCCACTCTATAGAATCTACCAGTCAGCTGCCCACTCTATAGAATCTACCAGTCAGCTGCCCACTCTATAGAATCTACCAGTCAGCTGCCCACTCTATAGGATCTACCAGTCAGCTGCCCACTCTATAGAATCTACCAGTCAGCTGCCCACTCTATAGGATCTACCAGTCAGCTGCCCACTCTATAGAATCTACCAGTCAGCTGCTCACTCTAGGATCTACCAGTCAGCTGCCCACTCTATAGAATCTACCAGTCAGCTGCCCACTCTAGGATCTACCAGTCAGCTGCCCACTCTAGGATCTACCAGTCAGCTGCCTGCTCCCTCAGCCTGCTTCTCCCATTCCTTTGGGCTCAGTATCACCCGGTGCTGCTCTGCTTCAATGTTCAGTTCTGCTCTGCTCTGTTAGGTTCTGCTCTGCTCTGTTCTATAATGTTCAGTTCTGCTCTGCTCTGTTAGGTTCTGCTCTGCTCTGTTCTATAATGTTCAGTTCTGCTCTGCTCTGTTAGGTTCTGCTCTGCTCTGTTAGGTTCTGCTCTGCTCTGTTCTATAATGTTCAGTTCTGCTCTGCTCTGTTAGGTTCTGCTCTGCTCTGTTCTATAATGTTCAGTTCTGCTCTGCTCTGTTAGGTACTACGCTGCTCTGTTCTATAATGTTAAGTCCTGCTCTGCTCTGTTAGGTTCTGCTCTGCTCTGTTAGGTTCTGCTCTGCTCTGTTTTATAATGTTCTGCTCTGCTCTGCTCTGCTCTGCTCTGCTCTGCTCTGTTCTATAATGCTCTGCTCTCATTTCCTGACATCAGTCCAGTTCCACGAGCAGACTGCTCCCGCACGTACAAGTGCTTATCAGGTCATTAGGAAGTAATAACAGGCATGAGCCAACAGCTTCGCTGTGTGTGTGTGTGTGTGTGTGTGTGTGTGTGTGTGTGTGTGTGTGTGTGTGTGTGTGTGTGTGTGTGTGTGTGTGTGTGTGTGTGTGTGTGTGTGTGTGTGTGTGTGTGTGTGTGTGTGTGTGTGTGTGTGTGTGTGTGTGTGTGTGTGTGTGTGTGTGTGTGTGTGTGTGTGTGTGTGTGAGCGCGCGCCTGTTCATTTTTCATCTCCTGCTCTCTATCTTCAGCCTTCTGTGTCTCTTAGATGTGAATAACAGAGAAAGTGAGAATCTGGGCCAAGGTGAGAGAACAACAAATGAATCTCTCCCCTCCCCTCTCTATTTCCTCCCCTCCCTCCTTCTCCTCTCCCAGCTCCCCTCCCTCATTCCCCTCTCTCCTCCCATCCCTTCCCTCCTTCTCCTCCCCCCATCCCTCCCTCTCTTCTGCGCCTGTTTCTCTCCCTCTAAGCTGCTGTCGCTTGCTCCCTTTTCTCCCCGGCTCCATTTTGCGTTTAGCCGCAGGGAGACCAGCAGGCAGCCATTGCAGGGAGACCAGCAGGCAGCCATTGCAGGGAGACCAGCAGGCAGCCATTGCAGGGAGACCAGCAGGCAGCCATTGCAGGGAGACCAGCAGGCAGCCATTGCAGGGAGACCAGCAGGCAGCCATTGCAGGGAGACCAGCAGGCACCATTGCAGGGAGACTAGCAGGCACCATTGCAGGGAGACCAGCAGGCACCATTGCAGGGAGACCAGCAGGCACCATTGCAGGGAGCAAAGCGGATTCATTACGTATTCTCCTTCTGCCTGCTTCCTCTCTTTTTGTCTGGTTCTTTATTTATGGAACGGTTTTCCCTTGAATATTATCTTTTTCTTTTTTTCTTCCAAGCACAATCCTGTCTGTTTATTCTACTGGCGCCACCCTGCTCCCTCCCCTCCCCCTTACCTAACCCTGCTGTTGTACTGAGCACTGAGAGACCTGAGCTCATACAATTTCAATAAAAGATAGTAGAATTATTATTAAGCTGCTATCAACTACTGCTTCCAACAAAGCATGGCCCACTGTCAAATGACTCATTGAATGTGGTGTGTTTTCTCTGTGTGTGTGTGTGTGTGTGTGTGTGTGTGTGTGTGTGTGTGTGTGTGTGTGTGTGTGTGTGTGTGTGTGTGTGTGTGTGTGTGTGTGTGTGTGTGTGTGTGTGTGTGTGTGTGTGCGCGCGCGCGCCTGCCTTCTGTATTTGTCACTCTCCTGTGTCCATATCCATGCTAAATCTATCACTGCTTTAATCCCATGTCAGTCCATGATGTGTGTTAATCTCATTATTGGGGTGGAATGCGGTAACCCTAGTTACCTCGTCAGCACACTGCTCTGGATTATGGTCCCTGTCATCGCCTATGGCAGCCATACAATAGGCTGAGCCATTGTCCATTTTCAAGACTGACCAATCTCTCTGTGGTTCCCAAGGGGCTGTGAATGTGTCCAGGCTTGGCCTTAGCAGTGTGGCAGCACTGGTCATGACAGGCAGCAGGTCTGTGTCATCGCCACAAACATCGTGTGGAAAAAATGCATGGATTTTCACCTTTGTCTCTTTCTCTTGGTTTACTCAGAATTCATTCTGTTGTAGAGCTGTCGATCCTCTCTCTCTCTCTCTCTCTCTCTCTCTCTCTCTCTCTCTCTCTCTCTCTCTCTCTCTCTCTCTCTCTCTCTCTCTCTCTCTCTCTCTCTCTCTCTCTCTCTCTCTCTCTCATTCCCTTCATCCCTCGCTCAAGCAGAGCAGTGTTTCACAGTCCACATTTTAAGGACATCGATTACTGTCACCCCCCTTTTCTTTTTAAGGAATCTGATGGCCACATCCAGAAATCCAATTGTACAATCTAGGCTGACCTCATGCATCAGGCTTCTCTAGTTCGACGGCTTGGTGGGGACTTGTAGGTTTTGAATGATTCTTTTGGATTCTGGATTCTTTTAGTTACTTGTCAATAGAGATGTGAATGTGTGCACGTGTACATGTGTAAAGTTGAAGTAATATACGTTTACGAAAAATCTCAATGTAAAAAATATTATTTTTTTCTTAACCAAAATAATACAGAATTATCACAAGCTGTAGCCCAAATGTTGCTCAGAAATAGGGAAATTTAGTGCTTAGCTTTATGAAATACTTTTATTTTACATAGCACAAGCAAGCACATGAGTTCAATTCCGAAATGTTCACATTTTCTGGACAGTAGTGAATGAAACATGGCAGGGAACACTGTGACCTTGGCCTGTCCTGTGGCGTGATGTGGTGTGGTGTGACCCTGCCCTGTCCTGTGATGTGGTGTGGTGTGACCTTGCCCTGTCCTGTGATGTGGTGTGGTGTGACCTTGGCCTGTCCTGTGGCGTGATGTGGTGTGGTGTGACCCTGCCCTGTCCTGTGATGTGGTGTGGTGTGACCTTGCCCTGTCCTGTGATGTGGTGTGGTGTGACCTTGCCCTGTCCTGTGGCGTGATGTGGTGTGGTGTGAACCTGCCCTGTCCTGTGGTGTGATGTTGTCCACCTGTATGACATGTCTGCAGCGTGTTAGGTCTACCTGTATGACATGTCTGCAGCGTGTTAGGTCTACCTGTGTGACCTGAGGACTAATCATCCATCCAGGGCTAACAGCATTAGCCTTCCTCTGGTGTTTAACGATGCATACTGCAGCAGTGTGGTGTCCTTATCCTCCAGACAGGCAGCACAATAGTAGGATGTGAAATGTAAACTGGGCTGCGTTGAAGGGGAGGTCATGTGGGTCTGTAACGTCTGCTCCTCTCCAAGGTGCTGCTGGGGAAAGGACTTTCTGCTTGGTCGTGGCTCCATTTAATCAAACAGCTCTGCTTGTTGTGGCTGGTTTGAAATCCCAGTGAAAAGGGGATATTGTTCACAGCAGTCAGAGGTTTAGTGTGTGTGTGTGTGTGTGTGTGTGTGTGTGTGTGTGTGTGTGTGTGGGTGTGGGTGTGGGTGTGGGTGTGGGTGTGGGTGTGGGTGTGGGTGTGGGTGTGTGTGTGTTATGAAGCCCCTTGGAGACCTGAGTGAGTCTACAGTATTACGATGCTGTTTCATTGTCCCTCCCAGTCCCAAGTCTTTTTTCTCTCTCTCTGTTCAGCCAATCAGACGCACCACAGAGCTTATGACCCGCACAGGTTGCCATGGCAACGCCCGCCTGCCTCCTGGAATACATGTCATGCATGTTAAGTGGCTTTTTATGTGCTCACTATCTTTCTTACACACACACACTGTTAAATGACTCTGCAGGCCACAGATGGTAAATATGGGCTTTACTGTCTCTGAGGCAGCAGTAGGTGTTAGTGAGCTCCACTGCCTCCCTCATGGTTAGGACTAGTCTGTGTGCAGGAGTGTGTGCAGGAGTGTGTGTGTGTGTGTGTGTGTGTGTGTGTGTGTGTGTGTGTGTGTGTGTGTGTGTGTGTGTGTGTGTGTGTGTGTGTGTGTGTGTGTGTGTGTGTGTGTGTGTGTGTGTGTGTGTGTGTGTGTGTGTGTGTGTGTGTCATTTTTTCGTACTGATTCTAAAATCAGTTAATACAGCCCAGGCAGGAAGCTTTAGTTATCCCTGTTTGACAACCTCTTAGACTCACACACACACACACTTACATTCTCACACTCACTTTTCCCAGTACCACCTGCAAATTCAGAGAGAGAGAGAGACCTTAGTTCCTCTACAAACACACACAGTTCCTCTAACAGGTTAGACCTTAGTTCCTCTACAAACACACACAGTTCCTCTAACAGGTTAGACCTTAGTTCCTCTAACAGGTTAGACCTTAGTTCCTCTAACAGGTTAGACCTTAGTTCCTCTAACAGGTTCGACCTTAGTTCCTCTACAAACACACACAGTTCCTCTAACAGGTTAGACCTTAGTTCCTCTAACAGGTTAGACCTTAGTTCCTCTAACAGGTTCTTCTCTAGAGCTCGCTCTTGTTTCATCGCTCTAGTTCAAACAGAATATTTGAGACACCGATGTCTCAGGAGGGAGGGAGGGAGGGAGGGAGGGAGGGAGGGAGGGAGGGAGGGAGGGAGGGGCAGGCAGGCAGGCAGGCAGGCAGGCAGGCAGGCAGGCAGGCAGGCAGGCAGGCAGGCAAAGGGAGATGTGTCTGTTAAGACCTGACAGGGTGTGAATACAGGAGAAGAAGCTCAGGGGAAATATAATGCTCCATCTGGAGTGGTCAGGAGTAGAGGGGTGGAAGGACTGTGACATTACTTCAAACACTGCTTTAGATTCTGCTCCTCTTTTTCCCTCTGGTTCTGGCTCTGGTTCTGGTTCCAACTAATTGACTCATTCCTACCCTGGAAATGCAGAAGGGTATTTTTCTAGCTGGTATCATCTAGTTTCTCAGGTCAAAGGTCCTCTTTCTGATGGTTTGTCCCAGTCTATTCAGTACCTCTCTGGCTGTGTGGTCCTAACCCCTAACCCTTCAGTACCTCTGGCTGTGTGGTCCTAACCCCTAACCCTTCAGTACCTCTGGCTGTGTGGTCCTAATCCCTTACCCTTAAGTACCTCTGGCTGTGTGCTCCTAACCCCTAACCCTTCAGTACCTCTGACTGTGTAACCCTAACCCCTAACCCTTCAGTACCTCTGGCTGTGTGGTCCTAACCCCTAACCCTTCAGTACCTCTGGCTGTGTGCTCCTAACCCCTAACCCTTCAGTACCTCTCTGGCTGTGTGGTCCTAACCCCTAACCCTTCAGTACCTCTGGCTGTGTGCTCCTAACCCCTAACCCTTCAGTACCTCTGACTGTGTAACCCAAACCCCTAACCCTTCAGTACCTCTGGCTGTGTAACCCTAACCCCTAACCCTTCAGTAGCTCTGGCTGTGTGGCCCTAACCCTAACCCCAAACCCTTCAGTACCTCTGGCTGTGTGGCCCTAACCCTAACCCCAAACCCTTCAGTACCTCAGGCTGTGTGGTCCTAACCCCTAACCCTTCAGTACCTCTGGCTGTGTGGTCCTAACCCTAACCCCTAATCCGTGCCTTGCCACCATGAATAAGGGCTGGGCGATTTTACAATTGAATTGATTAATTTGAATTTTAAGTTAACATGATGTGTAAAAAGTCTAAATCGAGAAAATCACAATTTAACTAGGGGTGTGTAACAAAATGTAACGTTTGATTTATAAACACGAATTAAGAATGAACGGCAACAGAACTTGTTACTTCAATAAAAAGAACACTCGATTGCATGCAGGGAAGGGGGGTGCTGTGTAACAAATAAGCTACAATAAACTACAAAGTCTCATTTGTTTGTTCAGTTTTAGCGCTGCACACAAGTTACAAGCTAGCATTGGGTCTAGCATGCAACGCAAGTCCCATTCATGCATGATGCATGATCTAGGAAGTCTCATTCATGATGCATAATCTAGGAAGTCTCATTCATGATGCATAATCTAGGAAGTCTCATTCATGAAGCATAATCTAGGAACTCTCATTCATGATGCATAATCTAGGAAGTCTCATTCATGATGCATAATCTAGGAAGTCTCATTCATGATGCATAATCTAGGAAGTCTCATTCATGCATGATGCATAATCTAGGAAGTCTCATTCATGCATGATGCATAATCTAGGAAGTCTCATTCATGCATGATGCATAATCTAGGAAGTCTCATTCATGCATGATGCATAATCTAGGAAGTCTCATTCATGCATGATGCATAATCTAGGAAGTCTCATTCATGCATGATGCATAATCTAGGAAGTCTCATTCATGCATGATGCATAATCTAGGAAGTCTCATTCATGCATGATGCATAATCTAGGAAGTCTCATGCATGATGCATAATCTAGGAAGTCTCATTCATGATGCATAATCTAGGAAGTCTCAGTCATGATGCATAATCTAGGAAGTCTCATTCATGATGCCTGATCTAGCTACCAAAATTGCACCACGTAAACTGCATAAAGTCAAACATATAGTTCCATTAGGTTTCAAATGTACAGCTATTGCTGCACGAGCGAATGAGAGCAGGGAGAGAGTGTCACGTAAAATCAGTTAAAGGAATAGTTCACTTTTTTAAGTAGTCTACCTTATTTCCATGTCCCAATTGTCCCAACTCTTCCAGATATTGTATTTCCAACGTTTTTGAGTAATTACATTTTTCTATTCAGCTGCAATGCTAAGTTTTTTACTAGAAATCTGATTGATAGCGTTGCAGAAGTGTGTTTCATTGCCCTATGACTAGACAAGTTAATGACAATTTTATCTGTTAATTTCATAAATAAAGAAAATACTTATTTAACACTTTAAATCGAAATCGTCCCTAACTTCGTGATTCATTTTTTTAGGGCTAACCTGTACCTTACCACCCTTAATAACCCTACCCCTAACCCATACCCTACCACCACCATTAATAACCCTAAGTCTAACCTGTACCCTACCACCCATAATGAGGCCCATATTTGATCATCTAACGTCCTTTCCCTGTGCCTACCCCCCCCCCCCCAGTGCTACCAGGCTGCCCGTGTGTCTGTGGGAGGAGCTCAGTTTGAGACTGTGTGTGTGTGTGTGTGTGTGTGTGTGTGTGTGTGTGTGTGTTTGGCCGTGTTCCTCTGCACAGACACTGTGTGTGGAGAGCATTTAAATACACTCTCTCTTAGGCTGCCCCCTACTGTTGCCCAGTCACAGGCTCAAACACACTCTGCTACACCATGTATCAAACACAGGCCAAACACACCCTCACACCAGACCAGCTCTTCCAGAAACACACCGCTGACTTCTTTAAGGGCACTGTTAATTTTGGAAAGGCAACCTTATTCAGTTTAGTTGCAATGATGGAGTGGAGACAGACTTGGGGCTGAGCACTTTGTGGTTCATACTGCCCCTAGTGGTCAAGTGGAGTACTGGACCTATGGGCTTTCTTTGCCCTTTTAGCATACAAACAGAACTAAAGTTGTAATATTACAAACTTGTCTAGAACCCCATAACAGTATTTCATGCTCAGGCACAGTTCTAGCTACCAACCCATCTGGAGTCCTATCTTGGAGTGTGTAAATGGAGTTTTGGTTTGTGAAAGATTTTCCTAAGAACTTTAATTTCCTTTAAATTGAATTCATTGGTCTGCCTTGTCCTGATCAAGACTCTAACCGGGGTACACACCATCTCTGCCGGCTGACGCCCTGCTTTATGAATTCACTTTGATGTTTTCAAATCTCATTATTTAGAGTGCCTCAGAACATATTCTGAAAATTAACATAGAATAATCTTAAGGGACTATATGGTTTTATATATGTACCTACTAAAGATTTCAAAAGTTCCCCCTATATTTTTCTCCTGTAGTTCCTGAAGTGGCCAGATAGTGTCTCCCTTTCTCCTTTTCTCTCTCTTTCCTGCTTCCTCTGAAACATGGATGTTAACGGTTTGACTATGGATCTAAATATTTAGAACTGGTTCTTATCAGGGTTGGGTATACAAAATGCAATCTAGAGAAACGCAGAGATATCAGCTGTGAATTGTTTGATAACTAAACATTGTCTCACTATTTCTTTTCCTCTTTTAGGCGCTGGTGGGATCTGAGCTGGTTTCCTGTCTGGTGTGTATCTGGTCTCTTTCTGCCTCAGAGGCGTACCCTACCAGCCCGCACAGCTGACTGGCTGTCCTGACACACACACACACACACACACACACACACCGTCCATCCTGAGGGGACACACACACTGTCCATCCTGAGGGGACACACACACTGTCCATCCTGAGGGGACACACACACATACACACTGTCCATCCTGAGGGGACACACACACATACACACACACTGTCCATCCTGAGGACACACACACTCCTTTCCTCCAGGTCCAGCATTCAGGATGATCACCTCAGAGCTTCCAGTCTTACAGTGAGTTTGTCCTTTAGAGTCGTCTTCATTCCTCTGTGTGTGGATGGCTGACGTCCTTTATATGTAGATGGCTGACGTTCTTTAGATGTAGTCTTCATTCCTCTGTGTGTGGATGGCTGATGTTCTTTAGATGTAGATGGCTGACGTTCTTTAGATGTAGATGGCTGACGTTCTTTAGATGTAGTCTTCATTCCTCTGTGTGTGGATGGCTGACGTTCTTTAGATGTAGATGGCTGACGTTCTTTAGATGTAGTCTTCATTCCTCTGTGTGTGGATGGCTGACGTTCTTTAGATGTAGATGGCTGACGTTGTTTAGATGTAGATGGCTGACGTTCTTTAGATGTAGTCTTCATTCCTCTGTGTGTGGATGGCTGACGTTCTTTAGATGTGGATGGCTGACGTTCTTTAGATGTAGATGGCTGACGTTCTTTAGATGTCGATGGCTGACGTTCTGCCCCTCCTCCTAGGGACTCCTCCAATGAGTCTGGGGCTCAGGATGCGGTGAGCCTCAGTATGAGTATGAGCGAGATAGAGGACCCTGCCGAGGCCAAGGGCAAGAAGAAGAGAGGGAGGCCCGGGAAAGCTGGGGTAGGAAGACCTTACGGGGTCACTTTTACTTAACTAGGCCTCCATCGGAAAACAGGACTGTTGCTATTTGTTTTTGTTCTGCTCCTTGCTCTTACAGACAGCCAATAAGAAGCCTCGGAAATCCCCCACTGACAAGGCTGTAGGCGGGGCTAGAGGAAGGAAAGCCAATGGCGTGGCTCAGCATAACGGAGAGGGAGGAGACCCCGTCACACTGTTTGAAGTCGTCAAGATGGGCAAGAGTGCCATGCAGGTAGGCTCCAGTGCCATGCAGGTAGGCTCCAGTGCCATGCAGGTAGGCTCCAGTGCCATGCAGGTAGGCTCCAGTGCCATGCAGGTAGGCTCCAGTGCCATGCAGGTAGGCTCCAGTGTCATGCAGGTAGGCTCCAGTGTCATGCAGGTAGGCTCCAGTGTCACGCAGCTAGGCTCCAGTGTCACGCAGGTAGGCTCCAGTGTCACGCAGCTAGGCTCCAGTGCCATGCAGGTAGGCTCCAGTGTCATGCAGGTAGGCTCCAGTGCCATGCAGGTAGGCTCCAGTGTCATGCAGGTAGGCTCCAGTGTCACGCAGGTAGGCTCCAGTGTCACGCAGGTAGGCTCCAGTGTCACGCAGGTAGGCTCCAGTGCCATGCAGGTAGGCTCCAGTGCCATGCAGGTAGGCTCCAGTGTCATGCAGGTAGGCTCCAGTGCCATGCAGGTAGGCTCCAGTGTCATGCAGGTAGGCTCCAGTGCCATGCAGGTAGGCTCCAGTGCCATGCAGGTAGGCTCCAGTGCCACGCAGGTAGGCTCCAGTGTCACGCAGGTAGGCTCCAGTGTCACGCAGGTAGGCTCCAGTGCCATGCAGGTAGGCTCCAGTGCCATGCAGGTAGGCTCCAGTGCCATGCAGGTAGGCACCAGTCTACGTGTATGGCCTTTCATGATGGGTTCAGGAAGAATTGTGTGCTCAAGCTTAATAAAAGAGCAAAGTTTTTAAAATGTGTGTGTGTGTGTGTGTGTGTGTGTGTGTGTGTGTGTGTGTGTGTGTGTGTGTGTGTGTGTTCCTCTTCAGTCTGTGGTAGATGACTGGATTGAGTCGTACAAGCAGGACCGAGACATTGCTCTGCTGGACCTGATCAACTTCTTCATCCAGTGCTCTGGTTGTAAAGGTAGGCCCTGTCTGCTGTACCAGTGCTCTGTTATAAAGGTAGGCCCTGTCTGCTGTATCAGTGCTCTGTTATAAAGGTAGGCCCTGTCTGCTGTATCAGTGCTCTGTTATAAAGGTAGGCCCTGTCTGCTGTATCAGTGCTCTGTTATAAAGGTAGGCCCTGTCTGCTGTACCAGTGCTCTGTTATAAAGGTAGGCCCTGTCTGCTGTATCAGTGCTCTGTTATAAAGGTAGGCCCTGTCTGCTGTACCAGTGCTCTGGTTGTAAAGGTAGGCCCTGTCTGCTGTATCAGTCCTCTGTTATAAAGGTAGGCCCTGTCTGCTGTATCAGTCCTCTGTTATAAAGGTAGCCCCTGTCTGCTGTATCAGTCCTCTGTTATAAAGGTAGCCCCGGTCTGCTGTATCAGTCCTCTGTTATAAAGGTAGCCCCGGTCTGCTGTATCAGTCCTCTGTTATAAAGGTAGCCCCGGTCTGCTGTATCAGTGCTCTGTTATAAAGGTAGCCCCGGTCTGCTGTATCAGTCCTCTGTTATAAAGGTAGGCCCTGTCTGCTGTATCATTCCTCTGTTATAAAGGTAGGCCCTGTCTGCTGTATAGACGAGCAGCCATTTTGGATTAGCATCACGGTTACCTGGGCTAGAATTGAGAGGACAAATGGGTTGGTCTTTAAATAACATGATCTAACCTGTTGCTATTGTGTGTGTGTGTCTCTCTCTCTCTCTCTCTCTCTCTCTCTCTCTCTCTCTCGTCATGTGACCAGGTACTGTAAGAATCGAGATGTTTCGTAACATGCAGAATGCAGAGATCATCCGTAAGATGACTGAAGAGTTTGATGAGGTACGTATCGGCTCTACTACTGCTTTATCATATATATATATACAGTACTGTGTGTATATATCTCTATATCATATCAATGGGTTTATGGTTGAGCTGATGGTCTGACTCCCTGCGTGTGACCCACAGGACAGTGGGGACTACCCCCTCACCATGCCCGGACCCCTCTGGAAGAAGTTCCGCTACAACTTCTGTGAGTTCATCGGCGTTCTGATCCGCCAGTGCCAGTACAGCATCATCTATGATGAGTACATGATGGACACTGTCATCTCCCTCCTCACCGGGCTCTCTGACTCCCAGGTCCGGGCCTTCCGGCACACCTCCACCCTGGCAGGTAACCATGGTGCTGGCGGGTCCCAAGGCAGAGGCTCGACCTCCGAGTCTTAGTTTTGGTTTTTCTTTTGTTTGTGTTGACTTTTGTTTTCTTTGCCTTCTACATTCTTGGATGTGTGTTAGTCAGTGAGTATTTTCCCGTCCATGATTTGAATTCTGCCTTCTGTGGACCAGTCCCATCTAAAGCTGACGCCTGTGTTTTGGGCTCCTTAGCCATGAAGCTGATGACGGCGCTGGTGAACGTGGCGTTGAACCTGAGCATCCACCAGGACAACACACAGCGACAGTACGAGGCCGAGAGGAACAAGATGGCAGGCAAACGGGCCAATGACAAGCTAGAACTGCTGCTGCAGAAGAGAAAGGAGGTATGCTATTGGCTTAGCCCATTTGACTCTTTCTACCTGGCCAATGAGCATGGCGATCAATTTAGCACGGTGTGTAACGCCTTAAAAGATGTTGTCCTTGTTTTGGTTGAAATGGTTCCAGTAGACTACTGGTTTGTGTTTTCACTGGTAAGGTTCGTTGGGAACAAACTCACCTAGTTTGCCTTTTGTGCTGCAGCTCCAGGAGAACCAGGATGAGATTGAGAACATGATGAACTCCATCTTTAAAGGCATCTTTGTTCACCGCTACAGGTAGGCTCCCTCCATCACTCACCTCCGCACTGCCGTCTGTCACTCCTGCTGATGTCTGGTGGTTTATACTGCTAGCTGTGGGGGAGAGGAGGGGAGGGCGGAGTGTGTGTGGTGTGGTGTGGTGTGGTGTGGTGTGGTGTGGTGTGGGAGTGGAGTGTGTTTGGCTACATGTTAATAATGTCAGCATCACTCCACCCTCAGAGATGCCATTGCTGAGATTCGAGCCATCTGCATTGAGGAGATTGGAGTGTGGATGAAGATGTACAGTGATGCCTTCCTCAATGACAGCTACCTGAAATATGTGGGCTGGACCCTGCACGACCGGGTACACACACACACACACACACACACTCAAACACACTCTCTTTTTATCCTTTTGTGAAGAAGGAGCTTTATTGATGTTCTCTCTCTCTCTGTCCCACGGCGTGCTTGCAGCAAGGAGAGGTGCGTTTAAAGTGTTTGAAGGCCCTCCAGAACCTCTACACCAACAGAGAACTGTTCCCCAAGCTGGAGCTCTTCACCAACCGCTTCAAGGTAAGAGACAACAGCACACTAGTACCTAGTGAAACACAACACAACACAACACACTAGTACCTAGTGAAACACAACACAACACACTAGTACCTAGTGAAACACAACACAACACACTAGTACCTAGTGAAACACAACACAGCACACTAGTACCTAGTGAAACACAACACACTAGTACCTAGTGAAACACAACACAACACACTAGTACCTAGTGAAACACAACACAGCACACTAGTACCTAGTGAAACAACACAGAACACTAGTACCTAGTGAAACAACACAGCACACTAGTACCTAGTGAAACACAACACAGCACACTAGTACCTAGTGAAACACAACACAGCACACTAGTACCTAGTGAAACACAACACAGCACACTAGTACCTAGTGAAACACAACACGGCACACTAGTACCTAGTGAAACACAACACACTAGTACCTAGTGAAACGCAACACACTAGTACCTAGTGAAACACAACACGGCACACTAGTACCTAGTGAAACACAACACAGCACACTAGTACCTAGTGAAACACAGCACACTAGTACCTAGTGAAACGCAGCACACTAGTACCTAGTGAAACGCAACACACTAGTACCTAGTGAAACACAACACAGCACACTAGTGCCTAGTGAAACAACACAACACACTAGTACCTAGTGAAACACAACACAGCACACTAGTACCTAGTGAAACACAACACACTAGTACCTAGTGAAACGCAACACGGCACACTAGTACCTAGTGAAACGCAACACGGCACACTAGTACCTAGTGAAACGCAACACGGCACACTAGTACCTAGTGAAACACAACACACTAGTACCTAGTGAAACACAACACAGCACACTAGTACCTAGTGAAACACAACACAGCACACTAGTACCTAGTGAAACACAACACGGCAAACTAGTACCTAGTGAAACACAACACACTAGTACCTAGTGAAACACAACACAACACACTAGTACCTAGTGAAACACAACACAACACACTAGTACCTAGTGAAACAACACAACACACTAGTACCTAGTGAAACACAACACACTAGTACCTAGTGAAACACAACACAACACACTAGTACCTAGTGAAACAACACAACACACTAGTACCTAGTGAAACACAACACGGCACACTAGTACCTAGTGAAACGCAACACGGCACACTAGTACCTAGTGAAACACAACACAGCCCACTAGTACCTAGTGAAACACAACACAACACCGCACACTAGTACCTAGTGAAACACAACACAACACACTAGTACCTAGTGAAACACAACACAGCACACTAGTACCTAGTGAAACACAACACACTAGTACCTAGTGAAACACAACACAGCACACTAGTACCTAGTGAAACACAACACACTAGTACCTAGTGAAACACAACACAGCACACTAGTACCTAGTGAAACACAACACAGCACACTAGTATCTAGTGAAACACAACACACTAGTACCTAGTGAAACACAACACACTAGTACCTAGTGAAACACAACACTATTACCTAGTGAAACAACACAACACACTAGTACCTAGTGAAACACAACACAGCACACTAGTACCTAGTGAAACACAACACAGCACACTAGTACCTAGTGAAACACAACACAACACACTAGTACCTAGTGAAACACAACACAACACACTAGTACCTAGTGAACCACAACACAACACACTAGTACCTAGTGAACCACAACACAACACACTAGTACCTAGTGAACCACAACACAACACACTAGTACCTAGTGAACCACAACACAGCACACTAGTACCTAGTGAAACACAACACAGCACACTAGTACCTAGTGAAACACAACACAGCACACTAGTACCTAGTGAAACAACACAGAACACTAGTACCTAGTGAAACAACACAGCACACTAGTACCTAGTGAAACACAACACAGCACACTAGTACCTAGTGAAACACAACACACTAGTACCTAGTGAAACACAACACACTAGTACCTAGTGAAACACAACACAACACAGCACACTAGTACCTAGTGAAACACAACACAGCATACTAGTACCTAGTGAAACACAACACAGCACACTATTACCTAGTGAAACAACACAACACACTAGTACCTAGTAAAAAAACACAACACAGCACACTAGTACCTAGTGAAACACAACATAACACAACACACTAGTACCTAGTGAAACAACACAACACATTAGTACCTAGTGAAACAACACAGCACACTAGTACCTAGTGAAACACAGCACACTAGTACCTAGTGAAACAACGCAACACAACACAGCACACTAGTACCTAGCGAAACACAACATAGCACACTAGTACTTAGTGAAATGTACAGTGACCATGTTGTTATTTTACACAACACAGGTGTAGGTGCTTGTCCCAAGCAACAGCAAGAACAGTAGTGAACATCTGGAGCCTTGTTTTGTGTTTGTGTTTGGCAGGACCGTATTGTGTCGATGACTCTGGATAAGGAGTATGACGTGGCCGTGGAGGCCATCAGACTGGTCACCCTCATCCTGCAGTAAGTCTCTTTATTATCACTACACCTTCACCATCACAGAGAAACACAACGGATGGGTTTGCATGCAACCAAAGATGTACATCCCTTGTAGAGCTAGCTCATTATTTTAATAATTAAATGTATTTATACGGGTGTAAGCAAGTGTACGTTTATTAAATTTAGTCGTTTGTGATTGGCTGTTTCAGGGGCAGTGAGGATGCCTTGTCCAATGAGGACTGTGAGAACGTGTACCACCTGGTTTACTCAGCCCACCGGCCAGTGGCGGTCGCCGCGGGAGAATTCCTCCACAGGAAGTGAGTGTCATGTTATCATCTCAGCCAATGTATTATCGTTTGTTAATGTCTTATGATTCAAACATCTTTTAGTGTCGTTTGGTAATGTCTAATGATTCAAACGTCTCTTTTAGTATCGTTTGGTAATGTCTAATGATTCAAACGTCTCTCTTAGTATTGTTTGGTAATGTCTAATGATTGAAACGTCTCTCTTAGTATCGTTTGGTAATGTCTAATGATTCCAACGTCTCTCTTAGTATCGTTTGGTAATGTCTAATGATTCAAAAGTCTCTTAGTATCGTTTTTGTAATGTCTAATGATTCCAACGTCTCTCTTAGTATCGTTTGGTAATGTCTAATGATTCCAACATCTCTTAGTGTCATTTGGTAATGTCTAATGATTCCAACGTCTCTCTTAGTATCGTTTGGTAATGTCTAATGATTCCAACGTCTCAGTATCGTTTGGTAATGTCTAATGATTGAAACTTCTTTCTTAGTATCGTTTGGTAATGTCTAATGATTCAAACGTCTCTCTTAGTATCGTTTGGTAATGTCTAATGATTGAAACGTCTCTCTTTGTATCGTTTGGTAATGTCTAATGATTGAAACGTCTCTCTTTGTATCGTTTGGTAATGTCTAATGATTGAAACGTCTCTCTTTGTATTGTTTGGTAATGTCTAATGATTGAAACGTCTCTCTTATCTTCCCTCCTTTCTCTCTCTTGCTCCAAATCTCTACATCTCTTTTCTCTCTCTCTCTCTTTCTGTATGTTCCTATTGGTCCTTGGTTCTCTCACTCCCATAGGCTGTTCAGTCGTCATGACCCCCAGGCGGAGGAGGCTTTGGCTAAGCGCAGGGGGAGGAGCAGCCCCAACGGAAACCTCATCCGCATGCTGGTGCTCTTCTTCCTGGAGAGTGAGGTAGGACGGAGACACACACACACACACACACACGCAGAATGATTAAGCCACACGTGAAGACTAACACACACACACACACACACGCAGAATGATTAAGCTACACGTGAAGACTAACACACACACACACACACACACGCACACACACACACGCAGAATGATTAAGCCACACGTGAAGACTAACACACACACATTGCGCACACGCTAAATTCTAAATGTCTAAAGTCCATTGAATATGGATGTGTTATTAACATAAAATGTGTTTGATTGTATTTGTATGTATTATGCCATTAATATTGGTGTAATAATGTTTACATGAGCATATTGCCCCCCCCCCCCCCCCCCATCCCTCTGCTGGTGTGTCGCTGTGGTCCCAGCTCCACGAGCATGCTGCCTACCTGGTGGACTCTCTGTGGGAGAGCTCCCAGGAACTCCTCAAAGACTGGGAGTGTATGAGTGAGCTACTGCTGGAGGAGCCTGTACAGGGAGAAGAGGGTAAGACACACACACACACACACACACACACACACACACACACACACACACCTCTGGCCTCCAGGTCTCTGTGTGAGGCAGGCGTGATGCAACGTGCTGAAATGTCTTCCCCTGCAGTGCTGTCTGACAGACAGGAGAGTGCCCTGATAGAGCTCATGGTCTGCACCATACGACAGGCCGCTGAGGCTCACCCCCCTGTGGGCAGGGGCACCGGGAAACGGGTGTGTGTACACACACACACACACTCTCTCTCTCTCTCTCTCTCTCTCTCTCTCTCTCTCTCTCTCTCTCTCTCTCTCTCTCTCTCTCTCTCTCTCTCTCTCTCTCTCTCTCTCTCGCGTACGCTTTACCTAAGTTAAGATATCATTGAAATGATAACTATATTTCTATATAACATTGCATGCTGCTTTGTCCCCAGGTTCTGACAGCCAAAGAGAGGAAGACTCAGATTGACGATAAGAACAAACTGACAGAGCATTTCATCACGGCTCTGCCCATGCTGCTGTCTAAGGTACCCCCCCCCCCCAGACCATGCTGCTGTCTAAGGTACCCCCCCCCCCCCCCCCCCCCCCCGACCATGCTGCTGTCTATAAGGTACCCCCCCCAGACCATGCTGCTGTCTAAGGTACCCCCCCCCAGACCATGCTGCTGTCTAAGGTATCCCCCCCCCCCCCCCATGCTGCTGTCTAAGGTACCCCCCCCCCCCCCCCCCCCCACCATGCTGCTGTCTAAGGTACCCCCCCCCCCCCCCACCATGCTGCTGTCTAAGGTACCCCCCCCCCAGACCATGCTGCTGTCTAAGGTACCCCCCCCCCCAGACCATGCTGCTGTCTAGTGTACCCCCCCCCGGCCATGCTGCTGTCTAAGGACCCCCCCCCCCCCCCCCCCCAGACCATGCTGCTGTCTAGGGTACCCCCCCCCACCATGCTGCTGTCTAAGGTACCCCCCCCCCCCCCAGACCATGCTACTGTCTAAGGTACCCCCCCCCAGACCATGCTGCTGTCTAAGGTACCTCCCCAGACCAGCAGGGGGACCATCACCTGTCCAGCACTAGCACCATCAATCAATCACCCTCACCAGTCCATCAATCAATCACCAGTCCTTCAATCAATCATCATCACCAATCAATCAATCAATCAATCACCTTCACCAGCCCATCAATCAAAATCCAGTCATTCAATCAATCATCATCACCAATCAATCAATCACCATCACCAGCCCATCAATCAATCACCTGTCCATCAATCAATCTGCCCTTTTTGATGACGTGTAGCTTTTGAGTGAATAGAGTAGACGTAATATTAATGTGTGTGTGTGTGTGTGTGTGTGTGTGTGTGTGTGTGTGTGTGTGTGTGTGTGTGTGTGTGTGTGTGTGTGTGTGTGTGTTTCCAGTACCAAGCGGACGCTGAGAAAGTTGCCAACCTGCTCCAGATCCCCGTCTACTTTGATCTAGACGTCTACAGCGCGGGCCGCATGGAGAAGCACCTGGACGCGCTGCTGAAGCAGATCCGCCTGGTGGTGGAGAAGCACATAGAAACAGAGGTGCTGGAGGCCTGCAGTAAGACCTACAGCATCCTGTGCTCTGAGGACTACACCATCATGAACCGAGTGGACATCGCCCGCTCACAACTAATCGACGAGATGAGTGATCGCTTCGCCCACTCTGTGGAGGAGCTGCTCCAAGAGGTAGAGGAGTGTGTGTGTGTGTGTGTGTGTGTGTGTGTGTGTGTGTGTGTGTGTGTGTGTGTGTGAATATGAACTTTCACTGTTGTTTTGTCCCAGGGCGAGGAGGCTGATGACGATGATATCTACAATGTCCTGGCTACCCTCAAGAGACTCACAGCCTTCCACAAGTAAGACACAGTCACCCGCCCTCTTTCAGACTGACGTGTGTCTGTCCTTCTAAAACCCTGTCGTGTGTGTCTGTCCTTCTAAAACCCTGCCATGTGTGTCTGTCCTTCTAAAACCCTGTCGTGTGTCTGTCCTTCTAAAACCCTGTCGTGTGTCTGTCCTTCTAAAACCCTGTCATGTGTGTCTGTCCTTCTAAAACCCTGTCATGTGTGTCTGTCCTTCTAAAACCCTGTCGTGTTTCTGTCCTTCTAAAACCCTGTCGTGTGTCTGTCCGTCCCCAGCGCCCATGACCTGACGCGCTGGGACCTGTTTGGGAATTGCTACCGGCTGCTGAAGGCGGGCATTGAGCAGGGCTCCATGCCGGAGCAGATCGCCGTGCAGGCCCTGCAGTGCTCCCACTACTCCATCCTCTGGCAGTTGGTGAAGATCACCGAGGGCACCCCCAGCAAGGTACGGATGGGAGGCTGCTTCTAAACCAGCACAGGGCTGGGTGTGGCCTTTGGGAAACACTAGTGTTGTGTGTTGCAGGATGATCTGGTGGCTTTGAGGAGAGTGGTCAAGTCTTTCCTGGCCGTGTGCCAGCAGTGTTTATCCAACGTCAACACGCCCGTCAAAGAACAGGTGAATATGCAGTGAATGACTAGATAGATGTTCTTCAGAAGAGACTTCTGAATGATCATTATGACGTGAAAGATTATTTCCCTCTGTGTTGCTGTGCCCCAGGCCTTCATGCTGCTGGGTGACTGTGTTCTCTGTGTTGCTGTGCCCCAGGCCTTCATGCTGCTGTGTGACTGTGTTCTCTGTGTGACTGTGTTCTCTGTGTTGCTGTGCCCCAGGCCTTCATGCTGCTGTGTGACTGTGTTCTCTGTGTTGCTGTGCCCCAGGCCTTCATGCTGCTGTGTGACTGTTCTCTGTGTTGCTGTGCCCCAGGCCTTCATGCTGCTGTGTGACTGTGTTCTCTGTGTTGCTGTGCCCCAGGCCTTCATGCTGCTGTGTGACCTGCTGATGATCTTCAGCCACCAGCTGGTGTCGGGGGGTCGTGAGGGTCTCCAGCCGCTGGTCTTCAACCCTGATGGGAACCTTCAGAACGAGCTGCTCAACTTTGTCCTGGACCACGTCTTCATCGACCAGGACGACGAGAACCAGAGCATGGGTCAGCAGTACACCTCAGCCCCTCTCCATTGGGGGGGAGGGGGGGGGGGTCCATCTCTCTAGCTAGTGGGCCCTGCATCGGTTGGGGGGGGGTCCATCTCTCTAGCTAGTGGGCCCCTGCATCGGTTGGGGGGGGTCCATCTCTCTAGCTAGTGGGCCCTGCATCGGTTGGGGGGGGTCCATCTCTCTAGCTAGTGGGCCCCTGCATCGGTTGGGGGGGGTCCCTCTCTCTAGCTAGTGGGCCCCTGTATAGGTTGGGGGGGGTCCATCTCTCTAGCTAGTGGGCCCTGCATCGGTTGGGGGGGGTCCATCTCTCTAGCTAGTGGGCCCCTGTATCGGTTGGGGGGGGTCCACTGCTCTTAAATCTCTGGCTGCCGTCCCCAGCAAAGCAGCCTTGGCTCTAGGCTCACCGAATGTTTCTCAATACCCTCTCTAAATATAAGAATGAAGTACTCCTGTTCTTCTAAATATAAGAATGAAGTACTCCTGTTCTTCTAAATATAAGGATGAAATACTCCTGTTCTTCTAAATATAAGAATGAAGTACTCCTGTTCTTCTAAATATAAGAATGAAGTACTCCTGTTCTTCTAAATATAAGGATGAAATACTCCTGTTCTTCTAAATATAAGAATGAAGTACTCCTGTTCTTCTAAATATAATAATAATAATAATTCATTTTATTTATATAGCGCTTTTCTTACACCCAAAGACGCTTCACAACAAGAGAACAGGCAAATAAAACAGAAATACAAGACAAACGGATAACAGGAGAACAGGTCGAGATAAGACAGCAATACAAACTACAGTAAAATTTGACAGAAATGTTGTAGAGGTAAGGGGCGTTTGAGTTAATTTGAGTAGGCTAGGGTGAAAAGGTAGGTTTTAAGATGGCTTTTGAAGATAGGAAGTGAGTTTGAATCCCGAATGAAAGGAGGAAGAGAGTTCCAGAGTTTAGGTGCTGCCCTAGAAAAGGCACGCTCCCCAAAGTTTTTTAGTTTTGCTTGTGGGGTGACCAATTTCATTTCAGAGGAGGAACGGAGTGTCCGGGTGGGAAGATAGAGCTGTAGAAGATCCGAAAGGTAGGGGGGGGCCAGGTTATGTAAAGCTTTGAAGGTGAGGAGAAGGATTTTATAAGTAATACGATGATTAACTGGGAGCCAGTGAAGGGACGAGAGAATGGGGGTAATGTGCTCAGAGGATTTGATCGAGAGAATGGGGGTTATGTGCTCAGAGGATTTGGTCGAGGAATATAAGGATGAAATATAAGGATGAAATACTCCTGTTCTTCTAAATATAAGGATGAAATACTCCTGTTCTTCTAAATATAAGAATGAAATACTCCTGTTCTTCTAAATATAAGGATGAAATACTCCTGTTCTTCTAAATATAAGGATGAAGTACTCCTGTTCTTCTAAATATAAGAATGAAGTACTCCTGTTCTTCTAAATATAAGGATGAAATACTCCTGTTCTTCTAAATATAAGAATGAAGTACTCCTGTTCTTCTAAATATAAGGATGAAATACTCCTGTTCTTCTAAATATAAGGATGAAATACTCCTGTTCTTCTAAATATAAGGATGAAATACTCCTGTTCTTCTAAATATAAGGATGAAATACTCCTGTTCTTCTAAATATAAGGATGAAATACTCCTGTTCTAAATATAAGGATGAAATACTCCTGTTCTTCTAAATATAAGGATGAAATACTCCTGTTCTTCTAAATATAAGGATGAAATACTCCTGTTCTTCTAAATATAAGAATGAAATACTCCTATTCTTCTAAAGGAGTCTGTTCTCTTTCTTTGTCTCCCTGTGTTGTTTCTGTGTAGAGGGGGATGAGGAAGATGAGGCCAATAAGATCGAGGCGCTCCACAAGAGGAGGAACCTGCTGGCAGCCTTCAGCAAACTCATCATCTACGACATCGTAGACATGCCTGCTGCAGCCGACATCTTCAAACACTACATGAAGGTATGGCACTTTACGGATTTAGCATGAGCACCTTACTCGTAACAAAAGGTTTAGTTGAATTGAATATGGTGTTGTGCTTTGGTCCTTTGTAGTACTGTAACATATATCATTTAATAAAGTTGAATTGACCTTTGATCTTTTGTAGTACTATAACGACTATGGAGACATCATCAAGGAAACTCTCAGTAAGACCAGACAGTCAGACAAGATCCAGTGTGCTAAGACCCTCATCCTCAGTCTGCAGCAGGTCAGCCACACACACACACACACACACACACACACACACACACACACACACTCAATAAGTGCTAAGACCCTCATCCTCAGTCTGCAGCAGGTCAGCCACACACACACACACACACACACACACACTCACTAAGTGCTAAGACCCTCATCCTCAGTCTGCAGCAGGTCAGCGACACACACACACACACACACTCACACTCACACTCAATAAGTGCTAAGACCCTCATCCTCAGTCTGCAGCAGGTCAGCCACCCCGACACTCACCGCTACACACACCTGTGAAACGTTGACTACACACACTCACACCACCCGGTCCATTTGTGTGTTTTAGCTGTTCAATGAGCTGCTCCAGGACCAGGGTCCCAACTTGGACCGCACCTCGTCCCACGTCAGTGGCATCAAGGAGCTGGCCCGACGCTTCGCCCTGACCTTTGGCCTGGACCAGATCAAGACCCGAGAGGCTGTGGCCACGCTGCACAAGTAAGACCCCAGGAACACCATGGCCCTGGGACCTGTAGTTTAAACACCACCATGGCCCTGGGACCTGTAGTTTAAACACCACCATGGGCCTGGGACCTGTAGTTTAAACACCACCATGGGCCTGGGACCTGTAGTTTAAACACCACCATGGCCCTGGGACCTGTAGTTTAAACACCACCATGGCCCTGGGACCTGTAGTTTAAACACCACCATGGGCCTGGGACCTGTAGTTTAAACACCACCATGGCCCTGGGACCTGTAGTTTAAACACCACCACGGCCCTGGGACCTGTAGTTTAAACACCACCATGGCCCTGGGACCTGTAGTTTAAACACCACCATGGGCCTGGGACCTGTAGTTTAAACACCACCATGGCCCTGGGACCTGTAGTTTAAACACCACCACGGCCCTGGGACCTGTAGTTTAAACACCACCATGGCCCTGGGACCTGTAGTTTAAACACCACCATGGGCCTGGGACCTGTAGTTTAAACACCACCATGGCCCTGGGACCTGTAGTTTAAACACCACCACGGCCCTGGGACCTGTAGTTTAAACACCACCATGGCCCTGGGACCTGTAGTTTAAACACCACCATGGAACACCATGGCCCTGGGACCTGTAGTTTAAACACCACCATGGCCATGAGACCTGTAGTTTAAACAACACCATGGCCCTGGGACCTGTAGTTTAAACACCACCATGGAACACCATGGCCCTGGGACCTGTAGTTTAAACACCACCATGGCCATGAGACCTGTAGTTTAAACAACACCATGGCCCTGGGACCTGTAGTTTAAACACCACCATGGAACACCATGTCCCTGGGACCTGTAGTTTAAACCACCATGGCCCTGGGACCTGTAGTTTAAACACCAACATGGCCCTGGGACCTGTAGTTTAAACACCACCATGGCCCTGGGACCTGTAGTTTAAACACCACCACGGCCCTGGGACCTGTAGTTTAAACACCACCATGGAACACCATGGCACCAAGAAAAGTATTCATTTTTAATTTTTTAAAGGTGACACAGTGTGTGTAATTTTAATGTGTATTTTTGGAGAGTTTTATCTTTTGTATTTATAAATATGTTCGCCCTAACAATTTAGCACACCTTAAGAACTTCCCTCTGTTGTCTGGCTCTGTGTCTTTCAGGGACGGTATAGAGTTTGCCTTTAAGTACCAGAACCCTCGGGGGGCCGAGCTCCCCCCCACCAATCTGGCCTTCCTCGAGGTGCTCAGCGAGTTCTCCTCCAAACTACTGCGGCAAGACAAGAAGACTGTGTAAGTACTGTGGCTAGGGTTCTTATGTGTGTGGTGCGTGCGTGCGGGCGTGTTCACTGCCCCTCTGTTCTCTCCCAGCCATTCTTACTTGGAGAAGTTCATGTCGGAGGCCATGTCAGAGCGGAGGGAGGACGTGTGGCTGCCGTTGATCTCCTACCGGAACAGTCTGTTAACGGGAGGACCAGACGAGGACCGCATGTCTGTGACCTCCGGGTCCAGTAGCAAGACCGGCTCCGTCCGCAGCAAGAAAGGACGGCAGCCTCTTCACAAAAAACGCATCGAGGGTAAGAGGGTTTGCACACACTCTCACGTTTGAAATCAGGGGCTCCTGTGTTGTGGGCTTTAAGAACTTTACTCCTTTGGCCCACAGAGGAGAGTATGGAGGGGTCGTGGATGATACGTAATGACACCCTGCCAACACCAGGGGCGCTGCAAACTCCTCAGCTCACCTCCACTGTGCTCAGAGAGAACAGACCTGCAGAACACATGCAAGACCCCGACTCAGAGCCCGGGTCTGAGAACGACTTCGTACACAAGTAAGAACACATTACATACACGTGTGTGTGTGTGTGTGTGTGTGTGTGTGTGTGTGTGTGTGTGTGTGTGTGTGTGTGTGTGTGTGTGTGTGTGTGTGTGTGTGTGTGTGTGTGTGTATATATATGAGGTAAGATGTCATGTAGATGTGTGTATATGAGGTAAGATGTCATGTAGATATGTGTATATGAGGTAAGATGTCATGTAGATGTGTGTATATGAGGTAAGATGTCATGTAGATGTGTGTATATGAGGTAAGATGTCATGTGAATGTGTTCCAGTCCCCAGATGCAGATGTCTTGGCTGGGCCAGCAGAAGATGGAGGAGGTCAGCCGGAAGGACAGGACCAACATGAACTACATGAAGGCACGCGGCAACCAGGGCGTCAGACAGACAGTGTAAGAGACCCAGACCCAGACCCCTCTCCCTGGCTAAGAGACCCAGACCCAGACCCTCTCCCTGGCTAAAAGACCCAGACCCAGACCCCTCACCCTGGCTAAGAGACCCAGACCCAGACCCCTCTCCATGGCTAAGAGACCCAGCTCCAGACCCCTCTCCCTGACTAAAAGACCCAGACCCAGACCCCCACCCTGGCTAAGAGACCCAGACCCTCTCCCTGGCTAAAAGACCCAGACCCAGACCCCTCACCCTGGCTAAGAGACCCAGACCCAGACCCCTCACCCTGGCTAAGAGACCCAGACCCAGACCCCTCACCCTGGCTAAGAGACCCAGACCCAGACCCCTCACCCTGGCTAAGAGACCCAGACCCAGACCCCTCTCCCTGGCTAAGAGACCCAGACTCAGACCCCTCACCCTGGCTAAGAGACCCAGACCCAGACCCTCTCCCTGGCTAAAAGACCCAGACCCAGACCCCTCACCCTGGCTAAGAGACCCAGACCCAGACCCCTCTCCCTGGCTAAGAGACCCAGACCCAGACCCCTCTCCCTGGCTAAGAGACCCAGACCCAGACCCTCTCCCTGGCTAAGAGACCCAGACCCAGAGCCCTCTCCCTGGCTAAGAGACCCAGACCCAGAGCCCTCTCCCTGGCTAAGAGACCCAGCTCCAGAGCCCTCTCCCTGGCTAAGAGACCCAGCTCCAGACCCCTCTCCCTGGCTAAGAGACCCAGCTCCAGACCCCTCTCCCTGGCTAAGAGACCCAGACCCAGAGCCCTCTCCCTGGCTAAGAGACCCAGACCCAGAGCCCTCTCCCTGGCTAAGAGACCCAGACCCAGAGCCCTCTCCCTGGCTAAGAGACCCAAACCCAGAGCCCTCTCCCTGGCTAAGAGACCCAGACCCAGAGCCCTCTCCCTGGCTAAGAGACCCAGACCAAGACCCCTCTCCCTGGCTAAGAGACCCAGACCCAGACCCCTCTCCCTGGCTAAGAGACCCAGACCCAGACCCCTCTCCCTGGCTAAGAGACCCAGACCCAGACCCCTCTCCCTGGCTAAGAGACCCAGACCCAGACCCCTCTCCCTGGCTAAGAGACCCAGCTCCAGACCCCTCTCCCTGGCTAAGAGACCCAGACCCCTCTCCCTGGCTAAGAGACCCAGACCCCTCTCCCTGGCTAAGAGACCCAGACCCAGACCCCTCTCCCTGGCTAAGAGACCCAGACCCAGACCCCTCTCCCTGGCTAAGAGACCCAGACCCAGACCCCTCTCCCTGGCTAAGAGACCCAGACCCAGACCCCTCTCCCTGGCTAAGAGACCCAGACCCAGACCCCTCTCCCTGGCTAAGAGACCCAGACCCAGACCCTCTCCCTGGCTAAGAGACCCAGACCCAGACCCCTCTCCCTGGCTAAGAGACCCAGACCCAGACCCCTCACCCTGGCTAAGAGACCCAGACCCAGACCCCTCACCCTGGCTAAGAGACCCAGACCCAGACCCCTCACCCTGGCTAAGAGACCCAGACCCCTCACCCTGGCTAAGAGACCCAGACCCCTCACCCTGGCTAAGAGACCCAGACCCCTCACCCTGGCTAAGAGACCCAGACCCCTCTCCCTGGCTAAGAGACCCAGACCCAGACCCCTCTCCCTGGCTAAGAGACCCAGACCCAGACCCCTCTCCCTGGCTAAGAGACCCAGACCCAGACCCCTCTCCCTGGCTAAGAGACCCAGACCCAGACCCCTCTCCCTGGCTAAGAGACCCAGACCCAGACCCCTCTCCCTGGCTAAGAGACCCAGACCCAGACCCCTCACCCTGGCTAAGAGACCCAGACCCAGACCCCTCACCCTGGCTAAGAGACCCAGACCCAGACCCCTCACCCTGGCTAAGAGACCCAGACCCAGACCCCTCACCCTGGCTAAGAGACCCAGACCCCTCTCCCTGGCTAAGAGACCCAGACCCCTCTCCCTGGCTAAGAGACCCAGACCCAGACCCCTCTCCCTGGCTAAGAGACCCAGACCCAGACCCCTCTCCCTGGCTAAGAGACACAGACCCAGACCCCTCTCCCTGGCTAAGAGACCCAGACCCAGACCCCTCTCCCTGGCTAAGAGACCCAGACCCAGACCCCTCTCCCTGGCTAAGAGACCCAGACCCAGACCCCTCTCCCTGGCTAAGAGACCCAGACCCAGACCCCTCTCCCTGGCTAAGAGACCCAGACCCAGACCCCTCACCCTGGCTAAGAGACCCAGACCCAGACCCCTCACCCTGGCTAAGAGACCCAGACCCCTCACCCTGGCTAAGAGACCCAGACCCCTCCCCCTCTTTTCACTCTCTCTCTGTGTCTCTGGTAGGCGGGGTCTCATGGAGGATGATGCTGAGCCCATCTTTGAGGATGTGATGATGTCTTCGCGAGGCCAACTTGAGGACATGAACGAGGAATTTGAGGACACCATGGTGATCGATCTGGTGAGTGACATCACCTCCTTTCTTCGTGAACACTGGGCCAGGTTGTTGTTGTTGGGGAGCAGATGAATAATCCGACTGTGGGGGGGGCTTCCTCCTCTCAGCCTGCATCACGGAACCGGCGGGAGAGAGCGGAGCTCAGACCGGACTTCTTTGACTCAGCAGCCATGATTGAGGATGAGTCGGTGAGCACCCTAACCTTAACCCTACTCTCCACACAAACACTCCTCCTGTTTTCAACACACGAGAGTAGACTAGAGTTGGAGGAGCTTGGTTTGGCTGAACAAGGCCTGTGTGTTCCTCCTTCCAGGGATTCACCATGCCGATGTTCTGATCCGGGAGCGGCAGCGTTCCTGAGCTGGAGGAGGATCAGCCCGCCTGAACCTGAGATGCCTGCTAATCAAACTCAAACCATGGGACAAGCTAAACTAAAACAGTTCTCCTTAGATGGCCACGCTGGGGGCTGAGTGTGTGTGAAGCTCAGTGGGTCCAGCGTTGTGTTTGGGGTGGGGTGGGGGTCTGCCCTGAAACATATCCAAGGATTTACTTCAGGCGGGCCAGAGGATGCGTCTGGACCCTCGGAAAACATAGCACAGAATCGAATCCTGACCATTAAGTAAGGACGCTCTCCTCCTCAGCCAACTGACATGTCTCTGGTAGCGGTAGCGGTAGCGCTAGGTTAGTGTTAGCTCTGAGGGCGGCCTGGGACCAGGGGGCATATGCCCCGGTGCGCCCAAATATCTGGTCCTGTTACACAGGTGCCCTTCTAAGGTTCCGCCCCTCATCGACGCAGAGCAGCAATCTGTACAGTTTCTCCTTTTTGGTGTTGCACTCTGTACGGTCTGTCTGAGTACACCTCTGAAGAGGATCCCAATACTAAATATCACAAAACCTTTATTCTTATGGTTTAACCACACACACACACACACACACACACACACACAATCTGTCTCCCTTCCCTCAGTTTTTGTCTGTGGTGGTGTTCTGTGTTTGTGATGGTAACACACTCACGTACACAACAGTGAACGGTGTTTAGACGGACACAGAGGAGGTGGTGTAATTGTGTAGTGGTGCAAAATGTTTTTCCTATCTTGGACTTCTTCCCCATCCAAATTCCTCGTATTCTAAATCTGCCACATAATCACGGCTTTTTAAAACAGTTGGTGAAAAAAAAAGATAAATGAAAAACATATTTTAAATTCTGTAGCTTTAGTACAAAGTTTTAAATCATGTGTGTTTTTTGTCTGATGTTTGTACAGCTTTTTCTTGAATATGTATCTTGTTTGTTGCCAAATTGTGGCCTCCATGCTTATAATCTGCTACCCTGTAACATATCGAATGGTTAGAGGCCAAGGCTGTTGTCTTGAAATACGCAGTAGGCTATATTTTGATTGTAGTTGTTCCACCCAGACTTGCCATTGGGTGCCGTATTGTCTGCTCTTCACTGGTACACACCAGCCACACTCTATTGTAAGCCATTAACAGCCACGGTCACCTGCAAACAGAACAATGGATTGGTACTTTGGGCCAGCGACCATAATGAGGTTACCAGTACAACCAGTCTAGAAAGGTTTGCAGGCGCTGTAACACCAACGTCATAACTGTCTCCTTGTTGGTTGGTTTTATCATTCAGATCCCTGTGTGGTGATTGGCTGTTTTTCTGTAAATATCAGAGACGATTGGCTCTTTCTGTGGTGCAGGTGACATCACCTGCCCTTAAATGCTCTTTTTCTGTGAACTTAATGAAATTCTTTTTAATAAAATAAAATCTGTAATCGATTTTATTTGCCTATTTGCAATGTTTTTGGGTCCTGGTTTCTGTATGTACTCTGTTATACATTTAGAAGAAATGTGGAGAGTCCTAATTCTACAAATATTTCTGAGAGCTAATATATATTTACTGCACATATATTACAGTCAAATGTATCTACATTCACATCTTAAAGGCTTAACACTTTAAATTGAAATGCCAGATATTTGTATTTCAGACTACAAATTGTTCATAGTAAAGCACTTATTTTCGCTTAGTTGGGCAAATCAGATCGTGATTTTCTTTTACTTTGTAAAATAGTATGTCAAATGATCTGCTAATATAATGGTCATATAATTGAGACAGAATAGACTGAAGAGTTAATCACTCAAAAATATTAGTATTTTATTATTTCAAATGGTCTTCAATAATCACTGTAGGTTATTCAATGACCTAATTTGTAATAAGTGCTACTGTTTTACTACAGTCTGTTCTACACATACCCGGCCAGAGGAGAGAAAACATCCAGTATGTTTATTTTACAAGAGGCAGCGCAACACTGTCCACTGAAAAGGCACAGCTGTAGATATGGAGTACATAATCAATCAACTTCTATATATTAACATTTCCCTGGGCCAAAATATAAATGTCATTAACATGGTGATGCCACATCAACATCCTTTCAATAAAATGCCCCCTCTTTGGAATGGGGGCATCCCATTTTCAGAGAGCATCAGAGAACGGCGTAGAAGAGAGACAGTCAAGGTGTGTGTGTGTGTGTATGTGTGTTCACACTGCAGGTATTTAGAGGGGAATGTTGGCATGTTTCTTCCAGGGGTTGCTCTGTTTCTTACTGGCCAGGACCTCCAGATCTCTGCAGATTCTTCTACGTGTGGTGGAGGGCTCGATGATGTCATCAACAAAGCCTGAAACACATGACCACATAAGGGTTACCTGGAGGCAGGGTGAGAAGCATGCATACATGAGTGACTGAGTAAATGAATATTAACCAACGAATGTGCTTAGTGTTTGAGTGAGGGAGCAAGTATACCTCGAACAGCCGCAGGGAAAGGGTTAGCAAACTTTTCAGAGTACTCCGCCTCAGCCTCAGCCTGGCTCTCCTTTCCCCTGAAGATGATCTGAACCGCACCCTGGGAAAACCACACACAAAATGTATGCCTAGTCCTATCATAATACCAAAGTTTCACTTAACCCTAACCCTAGTCCTATCATAATACCAAAGTTTCACTTAACCCTAACCCTAGTCCTATCATAATACCAAAGTTTCACTTAACCCTAACCCTAGTCCTATCATAATACCAAAGTTTCACTTAACCCTAACCCTAACCCTAGTCCTATCATACCAAAGTTTCACTTAACCCTAACCCTAACCCTAGTCCTATCATAATACCAAAGTTTCACCTAACCCTAACCCTAGTCCTATCATAATACCAAAGTTTCACTTAACCCTAACCCTAACCCTAGTCCTATCATAATACCAAAGTTTCACCTAACCCTAACCCTAGTCATATCATAATACCAAAGTTTCACTTAACCCTAACCCTAACCCTAGTCCTATCATAATACCAAAGTTTCACTTTGATACAGAATGAAGCGTAATGAGGCCAACACGTCAATATGGCTTAAATCAACAGGGATAACGTCTTCTACCTTTACATGCTATAATACTGCAGTAATGTTCACCCCTCATTACTATGCTTCTCATTAAGGGGCTGGAAGGCTACTTGAGAATGGGGACAATGTGCAGCACCAGAGTCTACCTTTGCTCCCATAACAGCAACTTCAGCTGAGGGCCAGGCGTAATTCAGATCTCCTCTCAAATGCTTGGAGCTCATGACATCATAGGCTCCTCCATAGGCCTGCAAAACACGTTAGGCACAGACCCCAGCTGGGTTTACTGAGAAGACTGTGACCCCAGCTGGGTTTACTGCGAAGACTGTGACCCCAGCTGGGTTTACTGAGAAGACTGTGATCCCAGCTGGGTTTACTAAGACTGTGATCCCAGCTGGGTTTACTGAGAAGACTGTGACCCCAGCTGGGTTTACTGAGAAGACTGTGATCCCAGCTGGGTTTACTGAGAAGACTGTGATCCCAGCTGGGTTTACTGAGAAGACTGTGATCCCAGCTGGGTTTACTGAGAAGACTGGTGTCAAAGTGTTTTCATTGATCACACACCTTCCTGGTAATGATGGTGATTTTGGGGACTGTAGCCTCTGCAAAGGCATAGAGCAGCTTGGCCCCATGCCTGATGATGCCTCCGTACTCCTGGGCAGTGCCTATAGTGGCAGACATGTATTTTGAAGGGGTTAACACTAACATTTTTTTGTTTGTTTTATTCTGTGGTTGTGATAAAATGTAATCCATGTAAAACACATGAGGCAGGTTAATGCAAACCTGGCAGGAAGCCAGGCACATCAACGAAGGTGAGGATTGGGATGTTGAAAGCATCACAGAATCGCACGAAGCGAGCACCCTTCACCGAGGAGTTGATGTCCAGACAACCTGAAGACAGATCCAGAATCAGCTAACAGAGGACTAAGACACCACATAACACAACCTGAAGACCAGGGGACAGATCCAGAATCAGCTAACAGAGGACTAAGACACCACATAACACAACCTGAAGACCAGGGGACAGATCCAGAATCAGCTAACAGAGGACTAAGACACCACATAAGCTCAACTGATAGTTCTTTCATAACAAACACCTCCCCTCATCTGCATATCTCCCAGCACCACCCCCTCATCTGCTTATTTCCCAGCACCACCCCCTCCTTTCCTCAGGTGCACCTCACCTGAAGCCACTTTGGGCTGGTTGCCCACAATGCCCACAGTACGTCCATTCATTCGGGCGAATCCCACCACAATGTTTTTGGCATAGCTGGGCATGATTTCAAAGAATTCCTGTTCATCCACAATCTAGAATGACAGCAAATAGAAGAGAATATAGATGAATGGTATGACTAAACAGGGCAGAGATATACACACGTAGAAGGATGTACACGCTTAGGCAGGCAAATGGAATGCATACCCCATGAATAATATCCAGCATATCATAGGCCTTTGTCGTCTCAAATGGCACGATAGTGTCCAGACCAGGCACCAGACGATCACTGGAAAGAGAAGAGAGGGAGGAGGGGAGAGAAGGTGATCTGTTATCTGGTATCCTCCCAGCGATATTGGCCTGGCGGATGGGGAATGGACTGGTTGACTACCTGGGGTCATGACACTCTGTGATGGGAGCAGGGTCTTTGTTACTAAGCGGTAGAAAGTTGAAGAAATCTCTGAGGTTGAGAAGGGCGTCAATGTCGTTCTCAAACGCACGGTGGGCCACACCTGCAGGCAGACAAACACTACTTATAGCAGCAATAGAGCACAGAGACTCAATGTGAAAGAACTGTCAGTACTGTCTAACCCTAACCCTAACCCTAACCACTACTTATAGCAGCAATAGAGCACTGAGACTCAATGTGAAAGAACTGTCCATACTGTCTGACATATAACTTCACCTACGTGTGTGTGGGGGACGTTTAGAAGAATAGAAACAATACACACCAGAGACAGTGGTGTGTGTCTTGGCTCCTCCCAGCTCCTCCTGGGTCACATCCTCATTAGTGACAGACTTGACCACGTCAGGCCCTGTGATGAACAGGTAGGATGTGTCCTAAATGCCAAACACCCGGGCGTTAGCCTTTGACATGACCCGGGGGGAGGGGGGCGTGCATGGTGTTGTTTACCTTGACCATGAAGGTGAAGTCGGTTAAGGCAGGAGAGTAGACAGCCCCGCCAGCACAAGGACCCATAATCATAGAGATTTGAGGCACTACACCTGACGCCATCACGTTCCTCTGTAAAGAGACCATAATGAGGAGTAGGTGTTGAGCTACAATATCCTGATTACCTACAGACCCTTGTTCTATGTGAATGTATACATGCTTTACACATGTAGCCTCTTCACCAATGTACTGTAGCCTCTTTATCAATGTACTGTATATTTTCTCTTCAGAAACAAATCAAAAACACACTAATGCTATATTTAGTGAAAAAACAGCCAGAAGCTGGCCTCACCAAGAAAATGTCAGCATAGCCAGCAAGAGACTCCACCCCTTCCTGGATTCTGGCTCCTCCTGAGTCGTTCAGCCCAATGACTGGGGCCCCCACCATCATCGCTTGGTCCATGATCTAAACACAGATGCATGCAAACAGAGCAGGGTGTGAGGAGCCATATACAAACTGTGACAGTATAAACCTTCCTAAAGTGATCCATCTATCATACCTTACAGATCTTCTGTGCATGAGCGCCTGACAGACTTCCACCAAATACTGTGAAGTCCTGTGCCAGGGAAAGAGTAGTTTGAATGAGTCTGTCCTAGACACAATCTCTTTCCATTTTTGGATGGATGTTTTGGAATAGTCAAATGTAGAATACCTGACTGAAGACGTACACCAGTCTTCCATTGATCCTGCCCTGTCCTGTCACAACACTGTCTCCTGGAAACTATAAAGCAAACATACCAGTACGAATAAGGCAGAAAAACAACAACGACCGAGAAATGTTGAGATAGCAGTACAGCTGCATAAGATAGCTACCTTATTTCGATCCTCTTCCATTCCAAAATCTGAGCATCGATGTTCAACAAAAGTGTCATACTCAACAAATGAGTCAGGGTCCAGCAGCAATTCCACTCTCTCTCTGGCAGTCAGTTTCCCCTGAAAAAGTTGTTTGATCAGTACCACGAAAGCTAACGAATAACACCAATTATATTGGCTGTTTTGACAACTGGACTACTTTTTGTAGCTAAATATGTAGCAAGCATTACCCTTTTATGTTGGGCATCAATCCTCTTCTGACCTCCCCCAACCAGCGCCGCCTTCCTTTTTCTGTCGATTCGCTCTTGCACGGACAAGTGGCTGAGAGAATACCAGCGACAATTGTGATGGAGGCCTGCTTGGGTCACTGTTGCACTGACCGTTGCATGTTTTACTGGCGATAAAATCTTAAAAGAGGATCTTAATCCACTCAGCAGCGAACCACTGCTTCGTGCCAAAGTGAACGCCGCCATGTTTTCTCTTGGGTGGGTGGCGCCTACAACTGACACGCATTTTGACCAATTGTAAATGTATCTACTCTTGTCTAACCAACGGTGAACAAAGAGGGGCGGAACCTGTGACGTTTTTTGGACACGTACAAGTGTAGTTTTTTTTCTGAATGTCACTCAAGAACACTACACTTCCCAAAATATAAACATTTGCAACTGAAAGTTTAATGCGTAACTTTCAAATGTTCTTAAAAATGTGTTAAATTAAATTCAACATTCAATAAATTTGTTCCTGGTGGTAACAGCATCTTGCAGAATATTTATAGGAAACCTTCTAGAATACGCAGAGGATTTGTGTTGTAGATAATTCCTATGGACATTATTATCCTTCATTGCATGTGAGCTAGCGTTCTCTGGTCACAAAAACGTCGTCAGAGGCTGGAACTTTTCTCGAGCCCACATGAGCAGAAAGGTACGAGAAGACTTTTACAGTCACAAATACATTAGCTTTTTAAAAGTTATCCCTAATATTGTCATGAATCAATGCTTCAGTAAATCAAAAGAGTGACAGGTAGATTGTTTAACTACCGTGGAATCCCGGTGACCCTATCTTCTTATATTATTTTACATTATTCCCTCTTTTCCAACGGAGACTAGCTAGACTTGCTAAACAGGCTTGATGTTATCTTTGCCTGTCCTGATGTGTTATCAACGTATGAGAAGCAGGAAACAATCAAGTGGAAGTAAGATGTGACCACAATGAGTGCATGGAAAGACACATGTTAGCATCATAATCACACGTCTCCTCCTCTTATGACTTATAATGGGTTTGTTCATGGTTTAATGAACAACATGCTTCTTAATGCATCTACCATGAGCCCTATTATCCAAGTCAGACAAAGACATAAAGGCTTCCAAAATGAATGAATCCTGAAACAATCAATTTGCTATAACAATAATATTAAAATGGTTAAATATCATGAGGAAAACATAAATTTTTAAAACACAAATACAGGTTTACACAGTCATTCTAAAAATGAAACTAAGGTACCAGACATTATAGGAAATTGTTTAGGACCTGGACATTTGGTTGAACTTAAATGCAAAGTTTTGTTGAGGTCTGGGGTCTTTGATTGGGTTGTGAAATGCTCTGATGTGACTTTGGATTACTGCTATGTCCACTCACCTTGGGTGCGTATATTTTTGTTGTGGGTTTTGTGATAGGGTTCTGAATCAATCTTTATAACTATAGATAGGTTGGCAGCTGCTACTACTGTCACACGGTGGATTTACTGATTATAACTATCTTATAAGTTAAGGGAAAACCAAAGATTTAGCCATAAACGCATGTATGTAGATTTAATCTCGAAATTATGTTATTGATCTGTGAAATAGTGTGTAAATTACTTAAATCATTTAAGATTACATTTTGAAATGTACAATAATCCAATTTTTATTAAAATGTTAAATTGTTTCACCTTATATCAAGATAATCAAATTGTCAAATACAATTTCAGTTTTTACCTTGGATTGTTCAGACAGTACAATGTAGGCCCAGATGCAGAAATTAGATATATGACATTGAAATAATAATAATAAAATAATAATAATAATACAACGTCATTTTGATTGGCTCTGAGAGGGGTGTGAGTGGCTGCCATCGTAACCAAGGTAACGGTTTTGTCTCTCGCGTGATTATCGGTTACGAGAGATGGGAAAAAGTGGTGAAGGAAGATGATTGATGCGTTTGTTAAACGGCTAGCCAGCTAGCTATATTTCAGATAACGTAAACTTTATTCATACAGTATCTTGGTAAACTATACCAAATCGAAAGACTGTACTGACTTGCTTACTATCTAATAATATACACTGACTGGACCGAACCAAATAATCTGTAACACCAATAAGGAACTGGAGCTGTAGCGAAGCTAATCAACAGCTAACTGGCTAACTAAATGTTAGCTATTCATGCTAGTTTAGCTAGCTTTGTTTACATCGGGTACGCGCGTGGGATGTGCTCGCTAGCAAGCTAGCGTTATGTTAGCTCGTCACGGCTGCTTATTATTCAGCCATCGATAAGCAGATATTTTTCACGTAACGTTTGATTGTTTTTTTGCCGGCCAAAATGCCTGGGCAGCTAGCATAACTGGCTGGGTAACTGCTGGCGCTTGCTCGATATAGCTGACTAGTGTTACCTCTGTTTATAAATCAGTTACCAGCAGCCAGCTTTACATGACAAAACGTCGATGAATTGCTAGCGCTAGTTGTCTAGCTAAATCGAGTGTAACAGTTGATTGTGGCGTGAACGTTAGTTGTGTTTGCAGCGTACCGTTACTTACGAGCTACCTTGTCGAGAAGGCACAGGAAATGGTTTGTTTTCCTAACACACGTTTGTGCATTTGTGATTTATTTTGGATTATTTAGTGCTAGCTTTAGAAAAAGAAGGTGGCTATTGAGAGAGCTAGCGCCAGCTTGCAAGCAAAGCGTTTTTGTTGTGCTTCGTGAGACTGGATTTAGCCACGCCAGTGTTCTGCTACCCCGGGACCGGGAGCCCTGAGTGGCTGGATTTACCCAGGTCCTGGATATCCGAAACCTCAGTTCCAGCAACATGAACCCTGTCAACGCCACCGCTTTATACGTGTCCGCCTGCCGGGCCGTGCTGCAGTGCGATCCTCGTCAGCCTAACACCTTTTCGGAGATGTACAAATTAATGCCCTTCTTTCGTCAGTCCCTCTCCTGTCTCGTTTGCGGTGAGCATGCATTTATTGATTGTTGTTCCAAAATCACGGTTTGATTAACGAAACCACACGATCACGTGTGTATGGCATAGCATGCTTGTATTTATTAAAGGATCATTTGTATACTATGGAAACAGGAAACGTTATGGTTGTGTCCTTATTTGAGTAATGTGTGAAAGCTGCTGTTGTCACGGCTCATCATTTTTAGTCACAGGGGTTTCCTTGGCAACCACCGGCAGCAGCTGCCCTTCTGCGTTGCTAAGCAAGTCAGGGTTCCCAGCTCTGGCCTGATGGTGTTGAAATTGAAACCTCTGCTGTTGTGTCTGTTGTTAGAAGGCCAGTGGTAGTGTGTATAATTCTTGATATTGCTGACATTCACATGTAAGTATATAATCTGCTTTGAAAGTGTTTTCGACTTAAACCAATAATAATAATTGAGCTGTTTAGAACATAAAAACAAGGTTCCTGCCACTGGTAAATACATTTTTCCCGGCAAGGACAATTGTT
Source organism: Aplochiton taeniatus (assembly GCA_017639675.1). Classification (NCBI taxonomy): domain Eukaryota; kingdom Metazoa; phylum Chordata; class Actinopteri; order Galaxiiformes; family Galaxiidae; genus Aplochiton; species Aplochiton taeniatus. The sequence goes on along the minus strand of CM030181.1, from coordinate 19,688,436 downwards.
GTGGCAGGATAAAAAGGAAAAGGTCCATTGACAAATCAAAGTTTTTAAAATGTCTAACAACTGCCTGGCCACAGACACACTTGGTTGATGTGAGTTGAGAGATTTACAGTGAAGAATTCATGAGTACATAGTTCATGTTCACAATGCAGCCTTTCTTTGTCTTATAGGCAACCTGCTTCAGGACCCTATTGCCCCTAACAACTCTTCATGTCAGCACTATGTGTGTCGCAGCTGCAGAGGACAGAAAATGTTGCTGAAGCCCTCATGTAGCTGGTGTAAGGACTACTCCTGCTTTGAAGAAAACAAACCACTTTCCCTATTGGTCCACTCCTATAGGCAGCTCTGCCTGTACATCACCCATTCCCCGCTATTGCAGCCAATCAGCAGCCAGGTAGGTGGATCTCCAGAGGTCATTGCCTTGATAGAGGAGGTGCTAGTATCGAGGGAAGAGGAGGTGCTAGTATCAAAGGAAGAGGAGACTGAGGAGCCAATCCCAGCATTTGAGGAGCCAAACCCCTCTGCCGCTTTGTCAGTTCTCAGCCCCCCGCCGCCTGTGGCTGTAGAACAGACAGCCAACCTTCAGGGCAACCCCTCTGCCCTGCCCTGCTCCAACGGACCCCAGGGGTGCAACGGGGCAGGGCTGGAAGATCTGCTTCCCTCCTCCCCAGAGCTGGAGGTGTGTGACCTGGTAGAGGAGCAGGGGCCTCTTTCTACGCCGCTGGATGGAGCTAGGGATGGCAGCGGTGGACTGCAGCTGACCTTGTCCTCTGGACACCAAGGCTCTCTCAGGGAAGGGGACCCCACCTACCGGGAGGTGGAGGAGGGGGAGATCCTCCTGCTCAGTGTGGAGGAGGTGTTACAGACTCTGGACCCGCTACAGCCCAGCAACGACTCCAACAGCCAGCCCGACACTCAGACATACATCCAGCTGGACAGGGCACACAACTACACTCACATCCATGCAGACAGGACTCACGCTGGGTCCCGCCACGCTGCTCACGCTTACACCTCCGCCCTGGAGCCCCCTCCCAGCCCCAAGCCCCCACCAGTCCACCTCCACCGCAAGCGTTCACGTTCTGAGAGCGACCGGGAAAGAGTTCAGCCCCTTCCCATCGCCTGCATCCTGCAGGACCCCACCTCTCACCCCCTGTCCCCCGCTCCCTCTCACCCCCCACACACACAGCGAGCTGTACCTTCACTCCCCCTACCCACACACACATACTCGTCCCTCTCCAATGGGGGCCCTCCGAAGCCCAGCCGCCCCTCGCTGTCTTCCAGCAAGGCTGTGAGGAAGCACCCCGAGCAGGGCCCCAAGAGGCCCCACGCCAAGGCTCGCGCCGGAGGCCCCAAGGCCAAGGAGCGAGGCCGGGACCACCGGCTGATGTCCAGCTGCCTGCTGCCGCCAAGCCCCGCCAAGCCCCTCTATAAGAAGCCCGTGGAGAAGAAGGGCTGTAAGTGTGGCCGGGCCACCCAGAACCCCTCCGTGTTGACCTGCAGAGGACAGCGCTGCCCCTGCTACTCCAACCGCAAGGTGAGCCCACTACTCTACCTCTTCTGTATGCTAACTGTTAGCCTAGCCTCCACAGTATGCTAGCTCTGCCTGCCTCCACAGTATGCTAGCTGTTAGCCTAGCCTCCACATTATGCTAGCTCTGCCTGCCTCCACAGTATGCTAGCTGTGACTCTTCCTCCAGTGCATGCTAGCTGCGTACATTAGCCTAGCCTCTAAGTTAGGAGGCTGCTTATTGTAACCGTTAAATGTTGTCAGACACTGTTGAATAGCACAATGGATAAATAGCTGTGACTTGATTCTGCCACTGTAGTGTAAATGTTTTGGAGAATGCTTTGTGAGTGTTAACCTGTCCCCCGTTGGTTGCCAGGCCTGTCTGGACTGTATCTGCCGTGGCTGCCAGAACTCTTACATGGCCAACGGAGAGAAGAAGCTGGAGGCCTTTGCTGTGCCAGAGAAAGCCCTGGAGCAGACTCGGCTCACGCTGGGCATCAACCTCACCAGCATCACCGCCGCTGCTGCCCTCCGCAACCCGGCAACCAGCAGCGTCCACGGCAACACCATCCTCAATGTCACCACGGCGACGGGAGCTCCCGTGGCCACGGCCTTCCTGTCCCCCAGCCCCCCTCCGGACCCCACCTACGAGGACAGTCTGGAACTGGGCTTTCACTGCTGATTGGTGGAGGGCTTTGACTCCTGACTGCTGATTGGTGGAGGGGCTGCTTGAATGTGATGTCCCTCCCATACGGGTCTATGGCAGCTATGGAACTAGACTGCTCATACTGCTCTGGGTTCCTGGTGGGCGAGGGTGGAGGAACATTAGCATGGGTATGCCAAAGCCTCCTGTATTGTGCCTGGGTGCCAGTCCGCTGTGCCCAGACAGTGCTAAACACACAGACCTGGTGCCCCTGGCTGTTCTACCGAGCTGCTTGTGGTTTATGTGTGGCAATAGGAGCCCAGAGTGCTGCTCATGTGGACATCATGTCTTAATGCATCATGAAACCAGTCTGTGTCTCCACCAAGTATTTATCCATGTTTGTTTGCGTGTCAGTTGGGCCTTACCGGCCCCCCGCTGGTCCCTGTGCCCCCCCCTGGCCCCCTGCTGTCTGTCTGAGGGGAGACTACACACTATACTTTGACCACCCCCCATCATGAGGAAGTCTTAATGAGTTTGAGTGACAGTCTGATGACACGGGAACATCAACAGGAGAGGGGGCGGGAGTTAAAGCACTTAGTCAGATTGATTGGCCCAATTACAACTGAAACCTTTCACGGTTACCATAGCAATAGCACCACCGACTGAATCCTAGTAGGCAACCATTTATCAGACGCGTAAGCAAACACACACACACACCTTACATAAACACACACACAGCCATGTTTACAGTATTGTGATTAGAGAAAAGGGGGGCTTTGAGGGGAATGTGTGAGTGTGTTTATGTCAGCTAGATCAAATAAAGCCATAGAAAGGTTACCATTGCCAAGATGACATATGCTCCAAGTGTCTAGTCATAATGCATTGTCTGAACTGATCAAAGACAAACTGAGAGACTATTTTTGATATATGGAGTGTTTCAGACTGGTACCATGTCAACTGACGTCTGTGTTTTGGTTAAAGCACCTTGAAGCCCTTGTATACCTCAGAGGGTATTGTGATGTGTCCATGCTGTTTCTGCTGTGTCTGTGTGTCAGTCCTGTTGTGGTGACCAAAAAGAGATTGGAAGAGAGGACATGGACCAACCAAACATGGGATTGCTCCTTCATGTCTAGGCCAGGAATGAGGGGGTGGATTTAGGGCTAGTGCTTAAGAATCTGTCTGTCTCTGTGTTTCTGTTGGGCATTACTTGAACCCTGATCACAGTTTTTTGTTTTTCTGTGTAAAATTGCTGTTGCAGGAATAACTTTGTTGTTGATGAAACATTCACTGCCACATTATGAAACCTGTAATGCAACATGAAATAAATGATAGTTTTCTACTTTTTCAGTTTGTGGTGTGGTTTCTCATTGTGTAGGCCGAGCCTATGTTGTATTGGGTACACAGACCTTAGCAAAGAAAGTTGTTAAATGCACTGTAATTACATGTATAACCAATTCAATGATTCTTTGCAAATAGTTCCTCCATATATTCAAATAATTGTATTACATAATGAGATTAATCAATGGAAAAATACATCTGTTGCATTATTGTTACATAGCAAAATATTTTCAAAAATGTCAAGACATCTACATATCTAACTTTGGAACCTAATTTTTTATTTTAAACAAAGTTTAACATTTTAAAATACATAACTCCTTTACTCTTCCCCAGTGTTGAAAAACCCAGGTATCTCACAGACTTGTATAATAACACAAACACAACACATTTACCTGTTTAAAATAAAAGGGAAATTATTTGATCACAAGCATACATCCAATTTGTTTCACATTTTGGGAACACGTGTGTTAGTTTGGATAAAGCCCGCTCTATTCCAGACAACTTTTGAGGAGGATACCTGTACGAGCAGCTCCACATCTCCACCAGCCTCTAATACACCTGTTGGAGTCACTCACATGTTATTGGAATGCAATATATGCATTACCTTCGTCTCAGACCTGGGTGGGCTAAGACGTGTGGCTGCTCCAGCTACACTCAGCCCAAGCAAGAGAAAGTTAATGTAGTAGTTCAAACACTATTCCGACATTGAGAGTGTCTACAGACCAAACCCTGACCCAAACACAGTCCAGACAATGGAGCAGAATACACTGCAGTCTGGCCACTCCAAGGTTCAGCCTCAACACTTAATGAGCTCCAAAGCAGTGAACATCCTCCATCCAAAGCTTCCCAGCTCAGCCCTGGCCAGTTACCTCAGCTTCCCGAGGCACTCCTTCTTCTGTCCCCATGAGGCACCAGGCCTGAACACACCATGGAGCCTCTCTAGCCCAGCAGGAAGGCACCAAAGTAACTGGCCCTACCGTCTCTCTCCATCAGGCTGGCGTTACTGACTGAGACAAAGAGGCGGTCGGCAGGCTGCAGGCGGGCAGTGCCAGCCTGGTGCAGGGAGAACAACCCCGGCTCTGGGCTGTGGAACCAGCAGGCACTCCGGGAAGACTTCATCAGCAGGATGGGCACCGGGTACGAGGCCATCTACCGAGCACAGGGATAGGGTTAGGACTACCGAGCACAGGGATAGGGTTAGGACTACCGAGCACAGGGATAGGGTTAGGACTACTGAGCACAGGGATAGGGTTAGGACTACGAAGCACAGGGATATGGTTAGGACTACCGAGCACAAGGATAGGGTTAGGGTTAGGTCTACTGAGCACAGGGATAGGGTTAGGGTTAGGATAACCGAGCACAGAGATAGGGTTAAGGTTAGGACTACCGACCACAGGGATAGGGTTAGGACTACAGAGCACAGGGCTAGGGTTAGGGTACGATGCCATCTACTGTGCACAGGGATAGGGTTAGGGGTTAGGTCTACCAAACAGAGGGACAAGGAAAGCAGTAAGACCAACCCCCCAAAGAGTTAGGGTTATGCATTAAGCATAAAGACTGATACCAACACGATGGACAACGGTTATCTAAAAATACCAATAACAGTTAAGGGATCGTTGTAAATGTCAAAGAATTCTACAAATGCTTGCTCACCTTTTTATAAATGTACTGGAAAAGATGTGTGCTCTCCTCCCCCTCCCCCTCCGTCTCCGTCTCCGTCTCCGTCTCCCCCTTGGCCTCCCCCTCCGTCTCCTCAGAGGGGGGCAATCTGAAGTAGGTCTGGGCGTAGATGTAGTACAGGCCTGGGTGAGATGCCACCAGCTCACCACCCCTCAGCTCCATGTTCAGTAAGAAGGACAGCCCCCTCTGGCCCTCCCAGGCTCCGATTGGCTCCCCCAGACAGCCCCTGCTGCTCCATGACCCTAAACACAGACAACGTTTCCAGAATCAGGAAGGATGTCAGAAGAGACCCAATGTGAAGTGTACATCATGTTTTGGAATGAGCTGTGTACAAAGCTAGGTGCTTAGGCTGTTGTAAGGTAGACAAGCACATTGTGCAAGGAATACTCTGTGCCAGGAATACCCTGTGCTAGGAAGTACACTGTGCTAGGAATACCCCGTGCTAGGAAGTACACTGTGCTAGGAATACAATGTGCTAGGTAGTACACTGTGCTAGGAAGTACCCTGTGCTAGGAATACCCTGTGCAAGGAATACACTCCGCTGGTAATACACTGTGCTAGGAGTACCCTGTCCTAGGAATACCCTGTGCTAGGAATACACTGTGCTAGGAATACACTCTGCTGGTAATACACTGTGCTAGGAGTACCCTGTCCTAGGAATACCCTGTGCTAGGAATACACTGTGCTAGGAATACACTGCTAGGAATACACTGTGCTAGGAATACCCTGTCCTAGGAATACCCTGTGCTAGGAATACCCTGTGCTAGGAATACACTGCTAGGAATACACTGTGCTAGGAATACCCTGTCCTAGGAATATCCTGGGTTGGTATGGTACACAAAATCCTAAAATGGTGATGTTTATAGGAGGAGTCTAAAAACCACACCGCCTCACCCTTTCCCCTCTGCTCTCCAGGGGAGGCCAAGCCAGTGACATGGGCAGCAACCTTAGGAAGGGAGGTCTCCCGGCTGCCTTGAGTCATGATGGGCAGCCTGCTAGTCAGCTTATCTGTTGAGAGGATTCACAAACTACACTTTTAGATTGAATCCACTGTAGATTTGTTCTTTCGACTTCAAAAGTGACATTAATAAAGATAATTGTGCAGCCTTACTTCTCACAGCAGTAGATATCTCCTTCTGGAATCTCTCCGTCATAGTCTGTCAGAATGTATTGAAAAGCTGAGGTAAAATATAGCCCAGTTGGGTTTCTGTTACAATGAAAGACCATGCAATCTGGCTGCCTACCTTTTCTATGCGGTAGTGAAGTTGTTGCGTGATTTGCCAACAGGGGTCGCTCTTTCTCCCCTCCTCGCCTTGGTCATATAGATCGGAAGCCGACAGCACATTATTTGCTTTCATAAGGCAAGAGACACTGCTTTGCGAGAAACTCTCTTTCATCTGCAAGAAAAAAATTCGACAAACTTGTTATCTAGTTAATTGTTAACGGATTGTGTAAGTGCAGACCGAACAGAATTTTGCTACTACAAACAGAGAAAGAGAACAGACCTCGGCACATTCAAAGTCTGTCTATAACCTTTGTGATATCCTTCAGTTGTTTGGAGTACTTTCTGCCTGAAGTAATTTTCTTGTTCTAACAGGCGCTGAGGCGCAACCGTATATCGACAGAAAATCCAGCAAACAATTGTGTGCACTCCGGGCAGTTCTTGAAGGAGAATACATTGTATAGCCTAAACAATTGGTCCGCGAAAAAGGATGTACGATTTACAGAAACATTCTTTTACGTGTTGGAAAAGTAAAAGAACGGGATATTAAGTTTTTCTACCCAGAAGTAAATGTGCACGCAATAAAGTAAAAAAAAAAAGAAATCCAGCCCCATTTCTTACCGTGCTGAACATGTTGTTGAAATATATGAAACTAATGGCGACCGCGATTGTTTGGAAAAGAAACGTTGCCAGTAAAATCAACCCAAGAGATTGCAGTGAGAGAGCACTGGCCATGTTGATACGTATCAATCCGAGGACCTACATGGAGACACTGAAGTTCCAGCATGCAGGACCGCTTTCACATTTCTACCTAACAAAGTTGTGTGTGGGTAGAGCACAGATTAAGCATGGACGAAACTCAGATGTCCAGTGGAGATGGATAAGTCTCCAGTGTAGTCCATTCTGTGTGCGCAGATTCACAGCAGCTCATCTGATCCAAACAAACGATCAAACTGCTGCGTACCACAACCTGTAATGTAATTCTGACGTCTTTAAAGTCTCCTTCTGGTCCCCGCGCCCCTTTCTCTCTGCTGTTGGCTAGGAATGAGGAAGTGTAAACTTTTGCCAGAGGCATCCTGAGCTGTAGGATATGACCCTCCATTTAAAGAAAGGAGGCGTGAGACAGCAGTTCACACGCTGTAAAACACACACCCACACACACACACACACACACACACACACACACACACACACAGAGAGACACGCGTGCACACACAGAAAAACACTTGCACACAAGGAACACACCTAAAACCACATCCTGTCAGCAGACTCACACGGTTTCAAGAAGAATAGAGGTAGAGGTGCCAAAACGACACACGCAAGTAATCCGTTACCTTAAGCTCGATTCAGTATCAAGCATATTTTCAATGCACGACAGTTAAGTAGAATGGGAATGTTACCCATTTTAAAAGGGACTTTTTGTTGTCTGTGGAAATGGATGGGAATAACAATGTATCTTCCTGCCGTGTGGGTCTAAGTGAGGACGTTATTCCCAGGCCTGTCAGATACCTGAGGTCTGCTTCCCCTCAGGTCCAGAAGCTGATACTCTGAGAGGTATGTCTGTCTCTAGTCCCATGGCTCTCTCCTGCTCACACACACACACACACTCGCGCACACACGCAATCCTCCCTCTGTTCTTTAAATCTCTCTTAGTGCGGCCATCTCTTTTTAGTTCCCACTTTCTCATCCTTTTAGGAACCTGGGGAGGTCCAGTCAATGAACTTTGACCTTCCTGAGCAGTGTACGCCCAGGCCAAGAATTTGGCTGGGATCCAGCGGCCTCCCTCCTTTCTCTCTGAGGAGACATGGGGGATTTGAAAGATGGACAACTCTCCAGCCCTGTAACCCCACCCCCACCCTCTGTTCCCTCCCCTCATCTCTCCCTCAGGCTCCACTGGGCCCTCCTCCTTGAGTCATGGAATTCCCCTAAGTCCCGGACTGCCTGTGTTTCACAGCTGTTTAGGCAGATTAGGATGTATGGAGCACAAGGATAAGAAGTGGAAAAATAGTACGCTTTTTAGATTTAATTTTTTTGTCTTGCAGTTGATTGCATGTGCATGTAGGTGTGTGTGTTAAGCTTTCTAGCTTAAAGTTAATGTGTACGTAAAGTTGACCAAAATACACATACACACATACTGTATATATATATATGTGTATTTGTATTTTGGGGGAATTATATTTTTCATAGCAGTGAGGCCACAGATCCTTTTCTCGACTGGTCCTCTCAGTCAGGTCTAACTGTGCGGTTTACAAAACAGTGGAGTTACCGGCTGATCCCCACTAGAGGGGAGTGTTTGACCGGTTAAATAACTTTCTGCTCAATCTGAATCTACCAGTAGTAGCTACCAGTTTACTATCCAGACAGTGTTTTAAGTCAGACAGATGAAAGAGTTTGTGTGAGAGTATAAGATTTAGTTGAAAGAACTACTGTCCTTTCCTGCAGGTCAAAGTCTGGGATCACTGTGTATATGTTATACAGGAAGGCATTGATGACATCCCAGTCAGTCAAGACCTTTACAGTGTTTTGATTCATTTTCTTGAAGCGTTCTAGAAATAGGACACGTGTGTGCGTGGGCTCTTCCAGCCTACAGGGCTGTGCTGAAGTGTGTTCCCACATGTTATTACAGACATGAATAGCTTGTCCACTCGAGAAGGACTCAACCTTTAGCAAAATACTTCAAACAGAGGATGATGAATGATGATATGACAAAAAGAGAACATTTTCATACACTAAATGGATAAATATATTAACCTTTATGATAACAGTAATTTCATGGTAATCAGTGGAACTGTCCAGTCAGGATACAGCATTGCCAACATATAGCAACAGAAAGAATAGCTAGTTTGGAACAAACTCTTAACAAGGCAATGGAAGCTCATTATATTAAAAACAAAATGATAACAATGAAACGATTGGAATATAGAGATCTCTAGAGCCTCTAACAAACAGATGCAGTAGCTTTCACACAATTTCTGTTCAAAAGTATTTTCTAAATGAACACTGATGCTTACTGACCCTCCCACTATTTGAAACGTTTTATTAATTTCATCTTTAAGTAAGTGAGTGAGACTTGCACGTGTTCTTTGTGGAATGGTTCTGAAGCAGAGCTTCATCTGTCAGTGCAAAGGAGAAAAGGGCTTTATTTGTTTTTATGGCTTGTGTTCTCGTTGAATATTTATTTCCATAATCCAAAATTGAATGAAGCTGAAGCGCTTTGTCTTTCCCACTGACACACACCAAGACACACACACTAGGAGACACACACGCTAGGAGACACACACGCTAGGAGACACACACGCTAGGAGACACACACGCTAGGAGACACACACGCTAGGAGACACACACACCAGGAGACACACACACTAGGAGACACACACACCAGGAGACACACACGCTAGGAGACACACACGCTAGGAGACACACACGCTAGGAGACACACACTAGGAGACACACGCCAGGAGACACACACGCTAGGAGACACACACGCTAGGAGACACACACGCTAGGAGATACTCACACTAGGAGACACACACGCTAGGAGACCCACACGCTAGGAGACCCACACGCTAGGAGACACACACGCTAGGAGACACACGCTAGGAGACACACACTAGGAGACACACACTAGGAGACACACACACGCTAGGAGACCCACATGCTAGGAGACACACACACCAGGAGACACACACACTACAAGTTTTCCTGCAGCCAGTGGAGATACCCCGCCATGGAGCGCCTCCCTACATCAAAGTACATTGGGCCCAGCCCAAAGCTGAAGCAGCCATGGAAACCGTCCCCATAGTGATCGTTAGTCACCGTGACGCCGGCCTCCTGCAGGCGCTGGGCGTACATCAGGCCGTCATCCCTCAACACGTCAAACTCGCTGGTCAGGATGTATGCCCGCGGGCATTGACTCAGAACCCCCGAGTCTGCCAACAACGGGGATGCCCGCACATCCACCAGCGCCGGGATGTCCTTCACCAAGCCGCCTGTCGCCGCCGTGACGAGCCGGTAGTGCTTCTTGTGTCGGGGTGGGAGCAGCGTGGTCCAGTCCAGCCGAGCCCTCAGCTCTGGGGTGAGGGCGGCCTGGGCCAGGGAGCTGTGGTTGTTGGCCAGCAGCAGGGGCATCAGAGACACCTCGGCCCCCAGGTACTGGAGCCAGAAGCGGGCCATGAGGGTCCGGTACAGGATGGGCATCCCCTGGTTCTGCTGGTAGGATGGAGTGTGGAAGTCCAGGGCCTGCAGCGCAGGGTAGACTAGAGCCTGAACACTGAACTTAACACTCACCCTGTCATCAGTGGAGATCTGGAGGGGGGAGGGGAGGGGAGGGGAGGGAGGGATGGAAAGAGATACAAAGAGAGAGAGGGAGGGAGGGAGGGAGAAAGAGAGATACAAAGAGAGAGAGGGAGGGAGGGAGAAAGAGAGATACAAAGAGAAAGAGGGAGGGAGGGAGAAAGAGAGATACAAAGAGAGGGAGGGAGAGGTTAAGAGCTGTGTTTTATCAGTGTATACGTGTGTATATGTTGCCTTTATTCAAGTGTCACGTTGAGGTGTGAACTCTGGAATGTGTGTTTAACATTGGCTATTGCCCAGTATAGATGCGTGTTGGAGTTTAGGTGTGTGAGTGTGTGAGTGTATGAGTGTGTGAGTGCGTGAGTGTGTGAGTGTATAAGTGTGTTGAGTGTGTTGAGTGTATTGAGTGTATTGAGTGTGTCAGTGTGTGAGTGTGTGACTGGGCACATGGTGTGTGAGTGTCAGTGTGTGAGTGTGTGAGTGTATGAGTGTGTGAGTGCGTGAGTGTGTGAGTGTGTAAGTGTGTTGAGTGTGTGAGTGTGTTGAGTGTGTGAGTGTGTTGAGTGTGTGAGTGTGTGAGTGTGTGACTGGGCACATGGTGTGTGATTGTCAGTGTGTGAGTGTGTTGAGTGTGTGAGTGTGTTGAGTGTGTGAGTGCATGAGTGTGTGAGTGTATGAGTGTGTGAGTGTGTGTTAGTGTGTTGAGTGTGTGTGACTACCTCTTGTGCCAGGGCCGCTGCGAGGTTTCCCCCGGCACTGTCCCCGGACACAGCCACACGCAGAGGGTCCACAGAGTACTGAGACAACACCTCTGGGGACAGGAAGTACTTAGCCGCAGAGAGACAGTCCTCATACTGCTTAGGGAAATGCACTGCCGGGTAAAGACGATAGCTGGACACACACACACACACACACACACACACACACACACACACACACACACACACACACACACACACACACACACAAACAGACAGTAGAGATAACACTGTTTTAAATGTTCACGCTGGTTAACTTATTTCTATGAACGAGTATCCATGAATGACTTCTGCACCGCTGAAACCAATGTTTTCACAAATTACATAAATTCATCTGTACATTTTGATATTTATGAATTTGATAAGCCCTTTAGTAAATGTATGGCACACTGTTTCCAATCCACATAGTGTATAAATCTTACAGCAGATCTAATGTGGTCAGTAATACACACTCACTCCACAGAGACTACTACAGCATTCAGCTCTTCTGCTATTGTCCTGGTGATCACGTCATAGGACCTTTGCTCTGTGGAAGAAACAGAGGAGGATTCAGAGAGAAGACGTGCAGAGAGAAAAAGGGACAGACAGAGTTTAAATGTGCAGCAGTGAATAAGACTTAACACAGAGTTTCAATGTGCAGCAGTAAATAAGACTTAACACAGAGTTTAAATGTGCAGCAGTGAATAAGACTTTACACAGTTTAAATGTGCAGCAGTGAATAAGACTTAACACAGAGTTTCAATGTGCAGCAGTGAATAAGACTTAACACAGAGTTTAAATGTGCATCAGTGAATAAGACTTAACACAGAGTTTCAATGTGTAGCAGTGAATAAGACTTAACACAGAGTTTCAATGTGCAGCAGTGAATAAGACTTAACACAGAGTTTCAATGTGCAGCAGTGAATAAGACTTTACACAGAGTTTAAATGTGCAGCAATGAATAAGACTTAACACAGAGTTTCAATGTGCAGCAGTGAATAAGACTTTACACAGAGTTTAAATGTGCAGCAATGAATAAGACTTAACACAGAGTTTCAATGTGCAGCAGTATATAAGACTTAACACAGAGTTTAAATGTGCAGCAATGAATAAGACTTTACACAGAGTTTAAATGTGCAGCAATGAATAAGACTTAACACAGAGTTTCAATGTGCAGCAGTGAATAAGACTTAACACAGAGTTTCAATGTGCAGCAGTGAATAAGACTTTACACAGAGTTTAAATGTGCAGCAATGAATAAGACTTAACACAGAGTTTCAATGTGCAGCAGTGACTGTAAATCTATAATTCCATTTCCCACCAATCATTCTACAATCCCATAATAGAGGCAGAACTCACTGGCACTGCCCAGGGCCCAGCCCCCTCCATGGATGAACAGCACCGCCCTCCTCAACTGCCCCCCCCCCCCAGGGAGAGGCTGGTACACGCGAACAGGGACGCCGTCGAAGGTGGTGTCACTGACCCTGACCCCTGGAGCCCCTGCTGCCGCGCTAGACAGGACACTGTCCAGACCCTCAAAGCTCTCTGTGGAGCTACGGATAATGTCCGTGCTATTACCCAGACCCAGCCAATGGACCAACGCAGCCTGGGGGAGGGAGAGAGGGAGCGAGAGAGAAAGAGAGAGAGAGAGAATCACATTATTCTCACATTGTTCTTACTGTTCTCTATAACATTATCTGAACACAGTCTGAAGATAAGAAATGGAACATCACTGACATTCAGTCAGGGGACATGAAAAAACCTGCCTGCCTGCCTGCCTGCCTCTGCCTAACTGCCTAACTGCCTGTCTGCCTGCCTGCCTGCCTGGTGTTGTTTGGAGCAACACTGTCTTATCTGTTTTCTCTCTTAAAAATGCATATTTCCCACTTTCCCCTTAAGTCCTCGAGTGCGTCCATGTTTTGGCCTGCCTCATCTCCATTGGGCATTGTGGGCCAGCTATCAGCCCAGAGAGAAATGGAACTGAGCCCGACCCGACCAGGCCAGCCAGCTATCAGCCCAGAGAGAAATGGAACTGAGCCCGACCCCACCAGGCCAGCCAGCTATCAGCCCAGAGAGAAATGGAACTGAGCCCGACCCCACCAGGCCAGCCAGCTATCAGCCCAGAGAGAAATGGAACTGAGCCCGACCCCGCACAGGGCATTGTGGGCCAGCTATCAGCCCAGAGAGAAATGGAACTCCTCCCAGGGCATTGTGGTAGTTAATGACCGCCAGGCCAATTGACTTTACTGTGAGAGTGGAAGAGCAAAGTTCGCCCTTCTTGTCTTTATCGCATTTTATCGCTACACTACAAAGACCTGGCACTGAATGGCTCCTCACAGAGATTGACCTTTCAATCCTACCAAAGCTAAACAGGCTTATTTGACATGGATGAAGAATAGTACTGTGGAGAATAATACCTCTGTGTATGTTTGTGAGAAACGTGAACATTCCTGCTTGACAAGACTCTGGGTTAAGATTGTTGAGGTCCCAATATATAGTCTTTACACTGTAAATAAAGTATATTTGTATATAGTCAATATATTGTCTTTATATAGTCAATATATAGTCTTTACATTGTAAATAAACTATATCAGTATTTGTTCAGGAACAGAAAAAAACGTTAATGAGTACTTGGGAGCACGAATACTTACACTAAGACTATAAGCAGGTTAAAGTTAATCAAGTTATAATGCGCAGATATTTGAATTAAAGGAACAATTATGGAATCTGTCCCAGGGTAGGTCAAGATGAACGAGTTGAGTTCACAATCAATTCCTAGGGTCTCAGAACTGGGCCTGATGACCACTCAACGGAATTGCACCTTGGCTACACGCACCACCGTAAAGCTCACGGTGTAGCGCAGACATGCGATTATCAACTTTTCAAAGTAGCTAATAGACAGTGGAATATTGATCGGCTTTCGTTCTTACTACTTGCATGGTAGCCCGGAGTCCTGCATCCAGCAGCATTAACTTCCATGGTTCCTGGATAGCGCTAGGCAACGGAATATAAATGTAGTAAGCAACAGCAACTGTTAACAACAATGTTGCAAGAAAAATGGCAAGCTTCATCTTGAAAAGTCTTTGTCATCTGTCGAACATAGAAGCACTACTGCAGGTAGAGACGAGTTGAGTCGCACACTAACAGTGTAGACACCTTGGCAGTATAACCAGTTGAAAGTGTGTGAAGTCTGGGGAGATGTTATTTTCAAGGAGAAGCTGTAGTTCGTAAGTATCACCACTAGGTGACAGCACTAGCCTTTATGTTGATAAGGGATTTACAACTAAATCCTTCAAAAACATTTTACCATCGCTAAACAACTCATTTATATTGGCTATTTATCTTTACAATTAAGTGGACTTGGGAATGGGAAAAGTGACGGGCCTAAAACCAGTAGGCGTTGGTTACTATATGCAAATATTGGTTAACCATGTAGAAGTTAATTTTCTGTATACTATTGTAGTTTTGCCGGATTAAAACGTTTTTTCGTTTTTTTTTCACATTTAGCCCTATGAGATTCAGTCGGAAAAAGTCGCCCTGCCTAGGCCTACTAACAGCTGGCAATAATTTGACGCAAACATCAGTCCAACTTTTGGGAGATTTATTTACCCCATCATTGGCATCAGACTGTTATTTTTTGTCCTTTTTTGGGTGCATTGTTTTTGCCTGTATCTTACATTTTTACTTGTAGGCATCGGAACTGTGAACGGTTTTCCAAAACACAGTCGACTCCATCAGACCATTAGACCCACTTTATTTATGTTTAAAAATACATATCTCTGACCATAAAACATGTCAACATTGTTTAGAAATGCACCCACACACACCAAAGAGATAGTCTGGCTCCATACATACTGTATGTGATATTTGCTAAAGAGGTGAAAGTAAAGGTGTGTGTAGAGTTCTTTTATGTTTTGGAGAAGGAGAGGGGGTCGTGGTGATGTCACCCATGACCTCCAGATGGTGTGTAACATTTGAGACACACTCATTTTCTCCTTACGACCAAATGTAGCTACTCTCCTTCTCTCCTCCCTCTCTCCCTCTCTCCCTCTCTCCTCCCTCTATCCCTCTCTTCTCTCTCTCCCTCTCTCCCTCTCTCCTCCCTCTCTCCCTGACCCTAACCCTAGCCCTCTCCAGTGTCCCAGGCTGGAATTCCTCTCATAGTCGTTTAACAGAGTGGAGATCCTGGCTTTCCCTTTCCAGTCAGTCTGTCGCTCAGTGCTTCTGCTCTTTACCGCACTTGTGGCTGTATGTCAGAATGTCCTTTAGCATGGGAGCATGTGTGTGTGTGTGTGTGTGTGTGTGTGTGTGACAGTCCTGACCACTAGATAAGATAGAGAGAGAGAGAGAGAGAGAGAGAGAGAGAGAGCAGGAGTCTCAGAAGGGCTGAGGCTGGAGGATGAAGAGGGGGGAGACAGGGGGGAGAGGAGAGGAAGCGGGGCGGCCAGAGGAAGAGGGGGGAGACAGAGGGGAGAGGAGAGGAACGGGAGGGGGGCGATGAAGAGGGGGGAGACAGGGGGAGTCTGTCTGGTGGAAGGCATGACAAGGGGAATGGAGTTTCATGATATGAATTTCACTTTCATTCTTTTAAATAAAAAAATAAAAACAAGTGCAGCTTGGCCAAGGGAACCCCCTTGGTCAGACTGTTGGAGGGTTAGGGTTAGGGCTAGGGCTAGGGTTAGGGTTAGGGTTAGGGTTAGGGTTAGGGCTAGGGCTAGGTTTAGGGCTAGGGTTAGGGTTAGGGCTAGGGTTAGGAGTAGGATCAGAGGTAGAGCTAGGGTTAAGGTAGGGTTAGGGCTAGGGCTAGGGTTAGGAGTAGGGTCAGAGGTAGGGTTAGGAGTAGGGTTAGGGCTAGGGTTAGGAGTAGGGTCAGAGGTAGGGTTAGGAGTAGGGTTAGGGTTAGGGTTAGGAGTAGGGTTAGGGGTAGGGGTAGGGAGGGGACTGGACATGGGACTGTATCACAGACACACACAGGTTCCTAACCAGAGCCCTCTAGAGTATTAATAGAAAGGATGACAACATGCATACAAACTTCCCGACTATCCAGTCCAGGAATGCTGGCCCCATCATTGGGATAAGCATGACTGGGGGAATGGAAACTATGAAGTCAGGCTACATGCAGATCCTGTCAGTCACACACACAATGTGTTGCTGCAATAGCTGGAAAAGAGTTACTCAAATCCACTTTCATTCAAATTCCGGTTAATGTTTTGAACCTAATCTGGTGGCCTAAGACTGGTT
>CM030181.1:19659279-19666779 GCA_017639675.1 Aplochiton taeniatus | reverse complement strand
GTGTGCGTGCGTGCGTGCGTGCGTGCGTGCGTGCGTGCGTGCGCGCGCGCGTGCGTGTGTGTGTGTGAGTGATTCAGTGTGTCAGTGACCACCGTGAAGTGAGCTCGCTGTAGGCCAGAGACTTCAGTGGACTTGTAAAGTAAACTAATCCTGGGCTCAAACCCCTGCTGGGAGAAAGGCAGTAAGTTGACAGTGGCAGTCTGCACTGTCACCCCCCCTGCCCCGCCCCCTGTCCCTTCACCTCAGGGTCCTACCTTCCCCCTGTCCCTTCACCTCAGGGTCCTACCTTCCCCCTGTCCCTTCACCTCAGGGTCCTACCTTCCCCCTGCGTCCTCTCCTGCTCTAGTCCGTGGTCAGTGTGGCAACACAAAGGGACCTCTTCCTCCTCACTGTGTTCCCCCATGGCCTCCAGCTCATAACGTTCCTCTGGAAGGATTAACAGAGGCTAGGGTTAGAGGAGGGGCTGTCTCCTCCTTCACCATGACCAGTCTGGTGAGGAGATGCTGTCTCCTCCTTCACCATGACCAGTCTGGTGAGTTAGAGGAGGGGTTTGTTTAGGCAGTGTGTTTCTCCAGTCTCCAGCGTTCTCCCCTTCCCACACAGCCCTGTTTGTTTTCACACAGGCCTGTTGCTCCGGCACGCTGTGTGTTTCCACTGTTTGTTTCATTTGGAGTTAATCCACCTCTCTCATATAGGTGAGGGAGAACAAGTGAGGGCCTAGCAACGCTGGAAACAGCTCGTCCATAACGGCAGCAGCCAGCCGGCCGAGTGTTATCGAAAGGCAACACCCGAAACCAAACGCTGTAATTATGATCTGTAATTCCATAACAGGCCCGGCCCTGAGGTAAACGTGGATTAGGATCTAGGTGGACACACACCCATTAGGTCGAGTTAGGACAGCTTTCTGTTGTGGTTTCACCGTTGTTTCGCTACTCTGGGGTGTGTGTGTGTGTGTGTGTGTGTGAGTGTAACCTGGTGTTAACGTGGGCGTCTGGGCGTGTGTGAGACAGTTTGTGAGTAAGACAGATCACTGATTAAACCGTGCGGTCAGTGGTTACTGTGTGGACTTTCCCCTGCAGTACACCTGACTGGCTGACTGAGTGCCACACCCTCCCCTCTCTGCCTGTGTGTGTGCCTGACTGGGGGACAGACAGTGCCACACCCTCCCCTCTCTGCCTGTGTGTGTGCCTGACTGGGGGACAGACAGTGCCACACCCTCCCCTCTCTGCCTGTGTGTGTGCCTGACTGGGGGACAGACAGTGCAACACCCTCCCCTCTCTGCCTGTGTGTGTGCCTGACTGGGGGACAGACAGTGCCACACCCTCCCCTCTCTGCCTGTGTGTGTGCCTGACTGGGGGACAGACAGTGCCACACCCTCCCCTCTCTGCCTGTGTGTGTGCCTGACTGGGGGACAGACAGTGCCACACCCTCCCCTCTCTGCCTGTGTGTGTGCCTGACTGGGGGACAGACAGTGCCACACCCTCCCCTCTCTGCCTGTGTGTGTGCCTGACTGGGGGACAGACAGTGCCACACCCTCCCCTCTCTGCCTGTGTGTGTGGGCCTGTCTCGATGGGCGAGGGTTGCCAGTGTGAGGGTGAACACTGCTAGTGCTAAATATGAAGACAAGAGAAGCTGTCTCCTCCTCTAGGAGGTCTGTCTGTCTGTCTCCTCCTCTAGGAGGTCTGTCTGTCTGTCTGTCTCCTCCTCTAGGAGGTCTGTCAGTCTGTCTCTTCCTCCTCTAGGAAGTCTGTCTGTCTCCTCCTCTAGGAGGTGTGTCTGTCTCCTCCTCTAGGAGGTCTGTCTGTCTGTCTGTCTCCTCCTCCTCTTGGAGGTCTGTCTGTCTCCTCCTCTAGGAAGTCTGTCTGTCTGTCTGTCTGTCTGTCTGTCTGTCTGTCTGTCTGTCTGTCTCTTCCTCCTCTAGGAGGTCTGTCTGTCTGTCTCCTCCTCTAGGAGGTCTGTCTGTCTCCTCCTCTAGGCGGTCTGTTTGTCTGTCTCCTCCTCCTCTAGGAGGTCTGTCTGTCTCCTCCTCTAGGAGGTCTGTCTGTCTCCTCCTCTAGGAGGTCTGTCTGTCTGTCTGTCTGTCTGTCTGTCTGTCTGTCTCTTCCTCCTCTAGGAGGTCTGTCTGTCTGTCTCCTCCTCTAGGAGGTCTGTCTGTCTCCTCCTCTAGGCGGTCTGTTTGTCTGTCTCCTCCTCCTCTAGGAGGTCTGTCTGTCTCCTCCTCTAGGAGGTCTGTCTGTCTCCTCCTCTAGGAGGTCTGTCTGTCTGTCTGTCTGTCTGTCTGTCTGTCTCTTCCTCCTCTAGGAGGTCTGTCTGTCTGTCTCCTCCTCTAGGAGGTCTGTCTGTCTCCTCCTCTAGGCGGTCTGTTTGTCTGTCTCCTCCTCCTCTAGGAGGTCTGTCTGTCTCCTCTAGGAGGTCTGTCTGTCTCCTCCTCTAGGAGGTCTGTCTGTCTGTCTCCTCCTCCTCTAGGAGGTCTGTCTGTCTCCTCCTCTAGGAGGTCTGTCTGTCTGTCTCCTCCTCCTCTAGGAGGTCTGTCTGTCTGTCTGTCTCCTCCTCTAGGAGGTCTGTCTGTCTGTCTCTTCCTTTAGGAGGTCTGTCGAGGAGACAAGGGGAAGGGAGCTCCATACACTATGGAGACGCAGCCTGGGAAATGACCTTGCCCCGGGGAAGGTGTGGAAGAGGCGGAGAAAGAAGGGAGGGAACGACTGAAAGAGAGGGAAGATTAGTGGCCAGGGAGGAAGAGTGTGTCGCTGTGATTCACACATCTCCCAGAGTCCTCTGCTTCTCACTGACTGCCACCATTGTGGCTGTGACAGAGAGCGCTGATTGGCTCGCTCTGAATGTCACTGCTCTTATCATTGGAATGTGTGTGTGTGTGTGTGTGTGTGTGTGTGTGTGTGTGTGTGTGTGTGTGTGTGTGTGTGTGTGGTGGCGGCGGCTATCCATCCATTGAGGGTTCGATTGTGTTCAGCTGTCCACACTGGCTCTCTTTGTTAAGGAACTGCTAGATGCATGCATTGGTGCACTGCACACCAGCATGCAATCACACACAAACACACACACACACACACACACACACACACACACACACACACAGACCAGCCTGAACCAGGCATTGCTCCAGTGTCAGTGGACTCGCCAAGACTGAGGGTTAAACATAGAGGAAGGACAGAGAGAAAGGGTCATTATGTGCTAGATGTAAGTCTGATCCCAGCCCAGGACCAGGCCCTCTATGGGGGAGGACTGCATGTATTTACATTATACATATATATATATATATATATATATTACATTATTACATAGATGTAAGTCTGATCCCAGCCCAGGACCAGGCCCTCTATGGGGGAGGACTACATTCCACAGCTAAAAAGGTTTTATGACAGCATTCTCCTCTCCTCTCCTCTCCTCTCCTCTCCTCTCCTCTCCTCTCCTCTCCTCTCCTCTCCCTAATTGCTCTAACAGACGTTGCTGGGGAGGAACGGAGGTCCCTATTGTTTAGTGTGGGCAGACCATGAGTCCATGAGAGAGAGAAATGAAGAAGGAAAGAGTTGAGGACAGATTCACAGAGATCTTGAGGAGCGATGGATGTTCAAACAGAGGAATAAAGATACAGAGCAGTGATGGTCAGGGTCAGGGTTAGTGTTAGGGTCAGGGTTAGTCAGGGTTAGTGTTAGGGTCAGGGTTAGAGTCAGGGTTAGTGTTGACCCTGACACTAACCCGTAACCCTAACCCTAACCCTAACCCTGACCCTGACCCTAACCCTAACTGCTCTGTATCTCTCTCTCTGTCTCTGTGTGTGTCTCTCTCTCACTCACTCTCTCTCTCTCACACACACACACACACACACACACACACACACCCGCACATACACAGCAGCTGATGGAGCACTGGGAGCCATGGTGGTCAGACTGGCTGGCGGGGGAGAGGCTATGGGCTCTGACCAGATCACCACACACTCCCCACCTGCCACACACACACACACACACACACACACACACACACACACACACACACACACTCCCCCCACCTGCCACACACACACACACGGCGGCTGAGAAGCTTCCAGTGTCCATGGCCACACATTTTATTGATAGGAGACCCAGTGCAGCTCAAAGCACTCTGAACCAGAGGACATGGCCGACTAAGGATCTGATCCCTAGCTCTTTGTGATGCTAATGAAACAGTTTATATTATATAATATATTTATAATATCATAATGAAACAGTTTCCATATGAACCATTAGACCACAGTGGGTTACATAGAGCAGTGCTGAATATCATAACGAAACAGTTTATATTATATTATATTTATAATATCATAATGAAACAGTTTCCATATGAACCATTAGACCACAGTGGGTTACATAGAGCAGTGCTGAATATCATAACGAAACAGTTTATATTATATTATATTTATAATATCATAATGAAACAGTTTCCATATGAACCATTAGACCACAGTGGGTTACATAGAGCAGTGCTGAATATCATAATGAAACAGTTTATATTATATTATATTTATAATATCATAATGAAACAGTTTCCATATGAACCATTAGACCACAGTGGGTTACATAGAGCAGTGCTGAATATCATAAATGAAACAGTTTACAATATATTATATTTATAATATCATAATGAAACAGTTTATAATATATTATATTTATAATATCATAATGAAACAGTTTATAATATATTATATCTATAATATCATAATGAAACAGTTTATAATATATTATATTTATAATATCATAATGAAACAGTTTATATAATATTATATATTTATAATATCATAATGAAACAGTTTCCATATGAACCATTAGACCACAGTGGGTTACATAGAGCAGTGCTGAATATCATAAATGAAACAGTTTACAATATATTATATTTATAATATCATAATGAAACAGTTTATAATATATTATATTTATAATATCATAATGAAACAGTTTATAATATATTATATTTATAATATCATAATGAAACAGTTTATAATATATTATATTTATAATATCATTGGTGGAACACCCTCACACCTCTTTAAGAGTGAGACAACCGGGCGACGGTTTCCATGGCTACTGGCAAGCTGAAAGCTGGATCCACAGGATGAAAGGGGTGGGGTGGGTGGGGGGGGGGGTGGGGGTGGGGGGGGGGGGGCGAATTAAGAGATGGAGAGAAAGAGGAAGAGATGGAGAGAAAGAGGGTGTTATCTCTAGGGAGGGGTTTTGTTGATCGGAGGGTCTGCAGCTGTCCTCTGTCCTCTCTCTCTCTCTATCTCTCTGTTACGTTCCCTCCTTTCCCCTCTCCCTCTTTCTATCTCTCTGTTACGTCCCCTCCTTTCCTCTCTCTCTCTATCTCTCTGTTACGTTCCCTCCTTTCCCCTCTCCCTCTTTCTATCTCTCTGTTACGTTCCCTCCTTTCTCCTCTCCCTCTTTCTATCTCTCTGTTACGTCCCCTCCTTTCCCTCCCTCTCTCTATCTCTGTTACGTCCCCTCCTTTCCCTCCCTCTCTCTATCTCTCTGTTACGTCCCCTCCTTTCCTCTCTCTCTCTATCTCTCTGTTACGTTCCCTCCTTTCCTCTCTCTCTCTTTCTATCTCTCTGTTACGTTCCCTCCTTTCTCCTCTCCCTCTTTCTATCTCTCTGTTACGTCCCCTCCTTTCCCTCCCTCTCTCTATCTCTCTGTTACGTCCTCTCCTTTCCTCTCTCTCTCTATCTCTCTGTTACGTTCCCTCTTTTCCTCTCTCTCTCTTTCTATCTCTCTGTTACGTTCCCTCCTTTCTCCTCTCCCTCTCTCTATCTCTCTGTTACGTCCTCTCCTTTCCTCTCTCTCTCTATCTCGCTGTTACGTGCCCTCCTTTCCTCTCTCTCTCTTTCTATCTCTCTGTTACGTTCCCTCCTTTCTCCTCTCCCTTTTTCTATCTCTCTGTTACGTCCCCTCCTTTCCCTCCCTCTCTCTATCTCTGTTACGTCCCCTCCTTTCCCTCCCTCTCTATCTCTCTGTTACGTCCCCTCCTGTCCTCTCTCTCTTTCTATCTCTCTGTTATGTCCCCTCCTTTCTCCTCTCCCTCTCTCTATCTCTCTGTTACGTCCCCTCCTTTCCTCTCTCTCTCTTTCTATCCCTCTGTTACGTTCCCTCCTTTCCTCTCTCTCTCTATCTCTCTGTTACGTCCCCTCCTTTCCTCTCTCCCTCTCTCTATCTCTCTGTTACGTCCCCTCCTTTCCTCTCTCTTTCTATCTCTCTGTTACGTCCCCTCCTTTCCTCTCTCCTTCTCTGTCCCCCCTCCCTTTCTGTCACATCCCTATATAAATATAATAATAATTAATTAATAATTATTATCTCTGTCTGGTCATCCCGTTCCCTCTACAAGCTGTAGTCCATGTGCCGGTAGACAGGGAGGACAGAGCAGCTACTGAATCATAGCATCCTACTGTATTTAGCGTGTGTGTGTGTGTGTGTGTGTGTGTGTGTGTGTGTGTGTGTAGTTAGAATCCCACTACCTTCTCCCTATTCTATCCTCATCTGTGATCTCTCCAGAGAGGCCTGCAGGTTGACAACACAGACATCTGTACGCACATTGAGCACCAAAGTGCTCCTAAATGTGTGTGAATGCATCCCTTTGTGTTTGTGTTTGTGTTTGTGTGTGTGTGTGTGTGTGTGTGTGTATGCGTGTGCGTGTGCGTGTGAGTGTGCGTGTACGTGTGCTTGTGCTTGTGCTAGGGTTGGCCAATGAGTTCAAATCTGAATGGGAGTGTGTGTGTGTGTGTGTGTGTGTGTGTGTGTGTGTGTGTGTGTGTGTGTGTGTGTGTGTGTGTGTGTGTGTGTGTGTGTGTGTGTGTGTGTGTGTGTGTGCGCCCCCCATGCCCTGGGTGGTTAGTTGGATATCGGTTCCCATCTCTCCGCAGCAGTGAGGTGATTCTCCTGCTATGTGAACTCTGACACATCAAAGAGACCCTGCACCTGTAGGCTGGAACGAGGACAGAGACAGAGACAGAGACAGAGACAGAGACAGAGACAGAGACAGAGACAGAGACAGAGACAGAGACAGAGACAGAGACAGAGACAGAGACAGAGACAGAGACAGAGACAGAGACAGAGACAGAGACAGAGACAGAGACAGAGACAGAGACAGAGACAGAGACAGAGACAGAGACAGAGACAGAGACAGAGACGCTTTGTTCAGAGCTGAGGTTGCCTGCTTCAGTCCACTGTCCTCACACTTCCATCAGTGCTTTGTCCAATAGATTTGTTGTTAACTTTGGAATAGTCAGATTAGTTGTTAACTTTGTTCGATTATTTGTTAACTTTGCTAGATTAGTTGTTAACTTTGTTAGATCAGTTGATAACTTTGTTAGATCAGTGGTTAACTTTGTTAGATTAGTTGATAACTTTGCTAGATTAGTTGTTAACTTTGTTCGATTATTTGTTAACTTTGTTAGATCAGTTGTTAACTTTGTTAGATTAGCTGATAACTTTGTTAGATTAGTTGATAACTTTGCTAGAT
>CM030181.1:19636779-19644279 GCA_017639675.1 Aplochiton taeniatus | reverse complement strand
TACCTGGTATTACTATGGCTGTGTGTGTGTGTGTGTGTGTGTACAGTAGAAGCATCACCAGGTGCAGCCTCTTAAAGACACCTGCCAGGTCTTCATAGAGGACCTCTTTATGACTGCCCTGTCTTCTCCTCTCCACTACTCTCTCTGTTTGATCCCACCAACCGAACACTCCACACACACACAGACACACACACACACACACAGACACACACACACACACACACACACACACACACACACACACACACACACACACACACAACCACACACACACAGACACACACACACACACAGACACACACACACACACACACAGACACACACACCCACACACGTGCCCAAACGGAAAGCCTGCAACATGATAACTGTCTGAGTGATTTACCTCTCCCTTTCTTTGCCCCCCTCCCCTTCTGTCTGCTGACCCACAGGTGGTGTCCACCTCCCAGAGAAACGTCCTCAATCTGGTCCTCAATCTGAGACACCGCGAGAAAGGACACAGGAGAGAGAGAGGACTCGACCGCCCTTTAGAGAGAGAGAGACGTCTGTGACCATCGCCTGCTGTCTGGCGGCTGTTCTCCACTCCCCCCAGGACTCTGCTGGAGGGTGCGGAGGAGGAGAGGGGGGTGGGAGGTTCTTCCTGTGTCTTGAAGCCCAGCAGGGTGAGCCGTGGCTGGGGTCATGCTGGAGTCCCCCTGGGCTGCAGTGGATAGACAGGGCTGGCTTCTGGCCCGTCCTCCAGGGCTGTCATTAGGACTAATTCGCTGCTGGAGAGGAGGCCCCTGCCCTAGAGGAGCTCTATGCTTCTGAAGTTCCTGCTTGCTTAAAAGAAGACTCTACCTTTTTAGTTTGGGGGTTTTCTTTTTGTTTCGATTTAGTGTGTATTTCGGACGGTTGAATATTTCTATCTAAGGTGTTAGGGTTAGGGTTTCTAAGGTGTTTATGGGGTTAGGGTTAGGGTTTCTAAGGTGTTTATGGGGTTAGGGTTAGGGGTTCTAAGGTGTTTATGGGGTTAGGGTTAGGGGTTCTAAGGGGTTTATGGGGTTAGGGTTAGGGGTTCTAAGGTGTTTATGGGGTTAGGGTTAGGGGTTCTAAGGTGTTTATGGGGTTAGGGTTAGGGGTTCTAAGGTGTTTATGGGGTTAGGGTTAGGTGTTCTAAGGGGTTTATGGGGTTAGGGTTAGGGGTTCTAAGGGGTTTATGGGGTTAGGGTTAGGGGTTCTAAGGGGTTTATGGGGTTAGGGTTAGGGGTTCTAAGGGGTTTATGGGGTTAGGGTTAGGGGTTCTAAGGTGTTTATCTCCACGTTGTTGTCTCATGCCGGGCCCTGAGGCCTAGCGCTCAGGTGTGTCACCATGGCAGCGGCGTACCGCGTGGTGGTGAGCAGTGTGAGCTGCTACAACAGCGTGGTGGTGGACCGCCGCGCCCACACGCACGCCGTGCACTACTGCCCGGGGCCATGTGGGGCGCTGTCCCGGGGCCTGGACTGCACCGTGGCTCACCGTGGCACCTGTTCCGAGCTGCTGGCAGCGCCCGACCACGACCATCCCCTCAGCGCCCCCACCTGTAACGGTGGGGCCCTGGAGCGGGTGGGGAGCAGTGGCAGCCTGTATGGAGGGGAGGACGGCCCCCCCTGGCGCGGGAAGAAGCCCCCTGGTGGAGGGACGGGATGTCTGGCCCTGAGCTCCTCCTCCGGCAGCCTGAAGGACATTACGGGGGAGGCCATTAACCTGGCCAGTGGAAAGCTCAAGGAGTTCTCCTTCGAGAAGCTGCGCCTGTCCTCCGGCCACGTGACTTTCCGTAAGGGCCGCAAGGTCCGGCCCGACTCCGTCAGTCGCCGCTCCACCGACCTGGACATCATCTACGGACACTTCAGCTCCGCCTCCGTCTCCGTCGCCAACGACGAGAACCTGCCGCCCTTCGGCAAGGGGCCGGGCCCCGAGGAGAGGCCCCTGAAGGGCGGCGCCTGCAGCCTGTCCAGCTGCTCCAAGGCTGGGGCGGGCTCCACAGGCAGCTTGTCCAGCTCAGGCAGCGGCTCCCTGGAGCAGGGCCTGAACACGGTGGCCTCCCTGTACCTGAGCACCCTGGGGGAGGAGAGCCTGATCGCACGGCTGCTGGAGAAGACGCGGGCCGAGGCGGGGGCCGGCGGGGAGGACATCCGGGCGTGCCTGGACATCCTGCTCAAGTGCTCCGAGGACCTGAAGAAGTGCACCGACATCATCAAGCAGTGCATCCGCCGCAAGGCCCCCGGGGCGGGGGGGGGCCCAGAGGATGAGGGGACCAGCCCCGAGACGGTCTACCGGGCGGTGATGAGCAGGCTCAGCTCCTACCTGAAGAAACTTCCCCTGGAGCTGGAGGGCATCGGGGGTCTAGGGGGGCGAGGAGGCGTAGCTCTCAGCGGGGGCCACAGCGATCTGGCTGAGCTGGTCAGCAGCCTGCACTCCCTCCAGCACGGCCCCTTCTCCCCCTTCTTTGGCAACGAGCAGCCCCCACGCTACGAGGACGTGGTGCTGTCGCCTCCCTCAGTCCCAGCCTCCTCCTCCTCCTCCACCCCTCCCTCCTGCTCCTCCTCTCCCCCTGCTGGTAACAGCCAGTCGTTGTCCCCCAGCCTCAGTAAGATCTCATCGTCCAAAGGGACTCCTCTGACCAACGGGCTTCAGCACACACACACTCCCACCCTACACACACACACTCCCACCCTACACACACGCTCCACCCCAGTCTCCCCACCATCTCCAAAGCCTGCCCCCGCCTCACACACCCACTCCCCTCCCTGCTCCCCTATGGAGGCCCTGTTCATCGAGGAGGAGGCTGACCTGACCAAGGCACCCGATGGCTCCTCCCGCCAGGGGCCGCGCCACACCACACCCCTCCCCAGCGATAGCAGGAATGGCCTGGTGCTCCCCCCGCCCGCCCCCCCCGGCTCCAGTCTGCCACAGGCATACCCGCGCCCCTCCAGCCCCCTCCCGGCCACCCAGATGACCCCCCACAGGGATGAGGACATCGACAAGCTCCTGATGGACCTGGAGAGCCTGTCCCAGAGCATGAGCCATGTCAGAGACGTGGAGCCCCCACTGCCCGTCAAGACCCGGAGGAGAGAGGCCTGCCAGGGGGCCAGCCGCTCCCTACAGCCCCCTATCCAGCCCTCGCCCCAGCCCCACCAGCTAGCTAGCCAGCAAGCCACTAACAGCCCCACCCCCAGGGCCTCCCAGGGCGTGTCAACCCCTCCCCCCAGGGGAGAAGTCCCTGATCCTGGGCAAGAAGAGGAGGAAGACGGGGCCCTGCTGATGCGGATCCTGGAGAGCATCGAGAGCTTCGCCCAGGAGCTGGTGGAGTCCGGGGCCGGGAGCACAGGGAGCTCTGAGAGGAGCAGCGGGAAGGAGAAGGAGGTGATGAGGCTACTGCAGGACAACCTGTCCCCCATGGGCCGTGCAGACACCCCCCCTCAGCCCACACACAGCCCCCCTCAGCCTGCAGACACCCCCCCTCAGCCCACACACAGCCCCCCTCAGCCTACACACAGCCCCCCTCAGCCCACACACAGCCCCCCTCAGCCCACACACAGCCCCCCTCAGCCCACACACAGCCCCCCTCAGCCTACACACAGCCCCCCTCAGCCTACACACACCCCTCCTCAGCCCGCACACAGCCTGGCTCCAGCTCCAGCTCCAGCTGTACCGCCCAGACCCCCCCCAGCACCCTGCCCGGTGGCTGTCCCCATAGCGGCCCCCCCTAAAGCTGTCACCCTGGCTAAACCTGAAGCCCCCCCCCAGCCTCCGGACGCTATGCTCCCCAGAGCGGCTCCTGCCACCCTCCAGACTGATGCCCAGGAGGCTCCCAGCCTGGCTCCTGTTCCAGCCTGCCCACTGCTCCCTGTCCCTCTGCCCTCAGCTCCAGAGACCCCCTCCTCCACACCCACCGCCCCGCCAGTTGCCGTGGCGAGAGAGGCTGTCTCTAGTGACGCTGTAGCTGGGAGGGATTGCGGCTCCACCCTGCTCATCCAGCAAACTCCGGAAGTGATCAGGGTAAGTGGCAGACATAATGACAGACACAGACAGACAGACAGACAGACAGACAGACAGACAGACAGACAGACAGACAGACAGACAGACAGACAGACAGACAGACAGACAGACAGACAGACAGAGACAGACAGACCATAATAAATGCACTCTGTAGCCCATATGAGTGTTGTGTGGCTGGGGGGAGGGGGGGGGGCTTTGATTAGCCCCCAGATGTATCCACTGATAGACTGGCCTATTTCAGAAGGAACATGTTTAGCTGTCTCTGCGCTGTGGAGCAATAACAGGCTCATTGTACTAGGAGGGGCCCTCTGTTGGCTTTTCCTGGTTACCGCCTGTGTGTGTGTGTGTGCGTGTGTGTGCGCGTGCGCGCCTGTGGGTGTGCTCTGAGATACGGCAGCAGAGAGTTGGCCAGTTCTCCTCTCTTCTCTCTGGATCCTTGGGGGGGCTCTTTTAAGCCCTGTGTTAGAGCAATGTAAACTCTCTGCTTCTGTCAGTGTTTAAGGGCACACTGTGGGTTTACCGGAACCCTCCAGTCGGTTCCCAGGCCTCCTTTTCTTCCCTCTTTCTCTCTTTTGTCCCTCGGCCCATGTGTTTATTTACCGGGCTGTGTAACCTTACGCCCTGCTCATAAGTGGGACACCTATTTATGACATTACCATGGTAGCCATGTAGCTGAACCTGCAGCCAGCAGGTAATCATGCTTTCTCATCTCTCTCTCTCTCTCTCTCTCTCTTTCTCATCTCTCTCTCTCTCTCTCTCTCTCTCTCTCTCTCTCTCTCTCTCTCTCTCTCTCTCTCTCTCTCTCTCTCTCTCTCTCTCTCTCTCTCTCTCTCTCTCTCTCCCTCTCCCTCTCCCTCTCCCTCTCTCTTTCTCTCCCTCTCTCTTTCTCTCTCTCTCTCTCTCTCTCTCTCCTCTCTCTCTCTTTCTCTCTCTCCTCTCTCTCTCTCTCTCTCTTTCTCTCTCTCTCTTTCTCTCTCTCTCTCTCTCTCTCTCTCCTTCTCTCTCTCTCTCTCTCTCTCTCCTTCTCTCCCCCTCTCTCCCTCTCTCTCTCTTTCTCTCTCTCTCTCTCTCTCTCTCTCTCTCTCTCTCTCTCTCTCTCTCTCTCTCTCTCCCTCCCCCTCCTACCCAGTCCGTTTCCGTTTCTCCCTCTTTTTCCCTCGCACCTCCTTTAGCTCATTATATCTCTCTCTCTTTCTTTCTCTATCTATCACTATCTCTTTCCGGCAATTACGCGTGTGCACACACACACACACACACACACATTCACACATACACACATTTCCACACTTGTAAACATAGGCACACACATACACACACTTCCACCCTTGTAAACACGCACACACACACGCACACACACACACACATTTCCACACTTGTAAACATTGGCACACCCTCGGTCTCTGAGGCAGTTGAAGTGGCTCTCAGCCCCCGCGCTGTGATTGGTTGCTGTGTTATTTTGGGATGGCTGTGTGTTGTTGCCATGTCGGCAACCAAACGGGAGGTGCCGATTGGAGCCCACCCTGCTGGGGGGATGGGGGGGGGTTGGCATGCTAAGTGTTAACTGTATCACCCCCCCTCACTGTGAGCCCACCCTGCTGGGGGGATGGGGGGGGGTTGGAGCCCACCCTGCTGGGGGGATGGGGGGGGGTTGGCATGCTAAGTGTTAACTGTATCACCCCCCCTCACTGTGAGCCCACCCTGCTGGGGGGATGGGGGGGGGTTGGAGCCCACCCTGCTGGGGGGATGGGGGGCGGTTGGCATGCTAAGTGTTAACTGTATCACCCCCCCTCACTGTGAGCCCACCCTGCTGGGGGGATGGGGGGGGGTTGGAGCCCACCCTGCTGGGGGGATGGGGGGCGGTTGGCATGCTAAGTGTTAACTGTATCACCCCCCCTCACTGTGAGCCCACCCTGCTGGGGGGATGGGGGGGGGGTTGGAGCCCACCCTGCTGGGGGGATGGGGGGCGGTTGGCATGCTAAGTGTTAACTTTATCACCCCCCCCTCACTGTGAGCCCACCCTGCTGGGGGGGATGGGGGGCGGTTGGCATGCTAAGTGTTAACTGTATCACCCCCCCCCCCCCCCCCCTCACTGTGACCCCCTGGCTGACAGACAGACGTAGGTGTGAGGGGACCTAAATCTGTCCCCCTCCCTGTACTATGGCATCCTGCTAACAGACTCACTGTCGCCACAGTGTAAACCGACCTGAACGGCTGTGTGTGCGTGAGCGTGTGCATGTGTGCTAGTGTGTGTGCATGTGTGCGTGAACGTGTGTGTGTGTTCCATCAGGGGTGTATAGGAGTTGGAGTGTGTTTTTACAGGTATATATATGCAGGTGCAATTGATGTATTAGTTCTGCCCTGGAGACATGCATGATGTGTGTGTGTGTGTGTGTGTGTGTGCGTGTGTGTGTGCGTGTGTGTGTGCGTGTGCGTGTGCATGTGCGTGTGCGTGTCCGTGTGCGTGTGTGTGTGGTGGGGGACACGGTGACCCAATGCCACTGTGGGTCACAGCTGAGGTTGAGAATAGCTCTTTGTCACCCAATACCAAACCTGGCACTGGGAATGATGCTGATTTACCCTGGCTCCAACACCGCCCCCTCAACCAATCACACACTAAACTGCCTATCAAACTGGAAACACTGTGGACACACACACACTGGGGACACACACACGGGACATACTTACACACACACACACACACACACACAGGGGACATACACACACACAGGGGACACACACACACACTGGGGATATACATACACACACACTGGGGACATACACACAAACAGGGGACATACATAAACACTGTGGACAAAATTATACACTGGGGTCATACACACACACACTGGACACACACACACACACACACACACACTGATCCTTTAGGTCATTGTGTATGGGCTGATGGGTTGTTTGGCTCATAGGACTGTGATGGGAATTCATCTGGGTCCTTTGGGAGGGAATTCACCTCTGCCTGCAGCATCTCCATCAATACATGGAGGTGTGTGTGTGTGTGTGTGTGTGTGTGTGTGTGTGTGTGTGTGTGTGTGTGTGTGTGCACATCCACAGCTGACAGAGTAATACAGGCCTTTCTGCACCTGTCAGAGTGTTGCCATTAATCTCCATGGAGACCGGGGAAGCCAGGCTATTGTAAATCAGTGGGTAGGCCAACTAGTCAAACTCAAGAGCACACTGCGATTAGACCGGGCAAGTCGAGCCAAGAGACACGTTGCAGAATTCAAAGATAGCTCTCAGATGGAGACATCAGCTATCCTCCTCACCCTGTTGTCGTGTGTGCGTGTGTGTGTGTGCGCGTGTGTGTGTGTGTGTGCGTGTGTGTGTGCGTGTGTGTGTGCGTGTGTGTGTGTGTGTGCGTGTGCGTGTGCGTGTGCGTGTGCGTGTGCGTGTGTGTGTGTGTGTGCATGTGTCTGCGTATGTGTGTTTATGAGGGTATATGTTTTCATTAATTATGGATATGGTAT
>CM030181.1:19624279-19631779 GCA_017639675.1 Aplochiton taeniatus | reverse complement strand
TAGGCCCTGCTTTGGGGTGTAGGAGGGCTAGGCCCTGCTTTGGGGTGTAGGAGGGCTAGGCCCTGCTTTGGGGTGTAGGAGGGGTAGGCCCTGCTTTGGGGTGTAGGAGGGCTAGGCCCTGCTTTGGGGTGTAGGAGGGCTAGGCCCTGCTTTGGGGTGTAGGAGGGCTAGGCCCTGCTTTGGGGTGTAGGAGGGCTAGGCCCTGCTTTGGGGTGTAGGAGGGCTAGGCCCTGCTTTGGGGTGTAGGAGGGCTAGGCCCTGCTTTGGGGTGTAGGAGGGCTAGGCCCTGTTTTGTGCTGTAGGAGGGCTAGGCCCTGCTTTGGGGTGTAGGAGGGCTAGGCCCTGCTTTGGGGTGTAGGAGGGGTAGGCCCTGTTTTGTGCTGTAGGAGGGCTAGGCCCTGCTTTGGGGTGTAGGAGGGCTAGGCCCTGCTTTGGGGTGTAGGAGGGCTAGGCCCTGCTTTGGGGTGTAGGAGGGGTAGGCCCTGTTTTGTGCTGTAGGAGGGCTAGGCCCTGCTTTGGGGTGTAGGAGGGGTAGGCCCTGTTTTGTGCTGTGAGAGGGCTAGGCCCTGCTTTGTGCTGTAGGGGGGCTATGCCCTGCTTTGTGCTGTTGGGGGGCTAGGCCCTGCTTTGTGCTGTAGGGGGGCTAGGCCCTGCTTTGTGCTGTAGGGGGGCTAGGCCCTACTTTGTGCTGTAGGGGGGCTAGGCCCTGCTTTGTGCTGTTGGGGGGCTAGGCCCTGCTTTGTGCTGTAGGGGGGCTAGGCCCTACTTTGTGCTGTAGGGGGGCTAGGCCCTACTTTGTGCTGTAGGGGGGCTAGGCCCTACTTTGTGCTGTAGGGGGGCTAGGCCCTGCTTTGTGCTGTAGGGGGGCTAGGCCCTACTTTGTGCTGTAGGGGGGCTAGGCCCTGCTTTGTGCTGTAGGGGGGCTAGGCCCTGCTTTGTGCTGTAGGGGGGCTAGGCCCTACTTTGTGCTGTAGGGGGGCTAGGCCCTGCTTTGTGCTGTAGGGGGGCTAGGCCCTACTTTGTGCTGTAGGGGGGCTAGGCCCTGCTTTGTGCTGTAGGGGGGCTAGGCCCTACTTTGTGCTGTAGGGGGGCTAGGCCCTGCTTTGTGCTGTAGGGGGGCTAGGCCCTACTTTGTGCTGTAGGGGGGCTAGGCCCTGCTTTGTGCTGTAGGGGGGCTAGGCCCTACTTTGTGCTGTAGGGGGGGCTAGGCCCTGCTTTGTGCTGTAGGGGGGCTAGGCCCGTCTCAGTGCTCATCCACCTCATTTGCTCCCTTCCTCCTTCCCATAATGCACCTGTCTAGACGGGGCCTGGAAGGCTGCTGAGTCACCTGTTCCCATGGTGATGGCATGGGAGACAGAGAAGCCCTCACACCTGTTATGCCCCCCCCCCCCCCCCATCTCTACGTCAGTTTAAACATGTCCCCCCCCCTTGGTGCCATACCGTGCCGTAACGGAGGTTGGTATCATGGACCTCACTCTATGCTATCTATAAAGACACTTTTTCACTCCCACCTTTTATATATACTTTTTTTCCTCTCTCTGAGATCACACCCTGTGCACCGCTTCACAGCAGAGTGCAGCTGTGTGTCCCTTTCAACACTGGGGGGGGGGGGGGGGCGGGGGGGGGGGGGGGGGGCGGGGTGGGGGGGGGGGGGGGGGGGGGAGGCATCTCCCAGGCAGTGAGCTTTCCTACTGTTGCTGCGCTGGCTCCTGGTACCCCCCCCCCTCTTTAACTCACAGAAGCCCCGGGGTCTTTATTCAAATCAGAGGTTTGGGTCGGTACGTGCTTTGACGAGACGTTTCCAATGACGAAATATCTCAACCAAATGGACTTTAGGACCCAGTTCAGAAAGGAGAGGGGGGGCAGATTGCACTGTCTGTCAGTCACACAGGAAAAGAGCACACAGCTGCCCAGTGGCATATGTTCAGGGTCTTCTTACACACACACACACACACACACACACACACACACACACACACGCACACACACACAAGTCTGCTCTTTATGTTGAGATTTATGGTGTAACAAGTGCATGGAAAGCATCCATAAGGAAGCACGGGGGGAAGGGAAGTGGTGGCAACAGCCTTCCTGTTATGCAGGGAGGGAGGGAGGGACTGCAGGAGAACAGCCACGGTAACCACGGTAACCACGGTAAGCCTTCGAAAAAAGATTGAAACGATGGCCGCCACCCTGGATCTCCAACATGGTTACCACATGGAAGAATGTCTTTCTGACGTCTGAAGAACATGACTGTGTGTGTGTGTGTGTGTGTGGTGTGTGTGTGTGTGTGTGTGTGTGTGTGTGTGTGTGTGTGTGTGTGTGTGTGTGTGTGTGCGCGTGCGCGTGCACATGGAATGTGACCTTGGCCTTGGCCCTTGATATAGTGCGTGCTTGTTCCAGCTAATCCAGGGGGGGTTGAGTGAGGGGCTAAGACCAGGCTCCCTAAACAGCTAGGTGAGTCACTGGCTTTGTTCCAGAGCTCCCCACACTCACACATGATGGGATTATCGCCATGTCCGATCTTCATGTCATACCTCACACACTCTCACCCCCCCTACTCACACACACACACACACACTCACACACCAGCTGCACATTCGTATCCCTCTGTGCTGAGAAAAGAGAGAGAGAGAGAGAGGGGGGGGGGGGGGGGTTGCATCGTACACTTGCACCCTGAATGTGGCTTAGGGGTGCTGGTAGGCCAAGTCTCCTCTTAACTTGCTCTCTCACACCTGTGCTGGACTCCTTGTCCTTCTCTGACATTTAGAGATATTCTGTCAAGGATGCCAGTGTTGGACTGTAGGGGTGAGGTGCTGTTGCAGGGTAGGCCCAGGAGATGGTGCCACTAGGATCTACTTGTCTCCTCCTTTCAGTAATCACCAGGGACACAACCTCTGTGTATCTTCCCAAGCACCTCCAACTCTAACAGCTCAGCAGGAGGTCAGTGTCTATGTGGTTAGAGATTCAGAGGGAGGTACAAACGGTCCAGACAACACCAGGACACAGGTGTCAGCCCTGAAGGATCACTTCTCTGCTGGGCTGGGCTTGGCTGGGCTGGGCTAGACTAGACTAGGCTGGGCTGGGCTAGGCTGGACTGGACTGGACTGGGCTGGGCTAGGAAATGTCTCCATTACCCTTTCTGGCCTTGATTAGCATAGTCAATAACTCTTAAAATCATGGTTATTAGTGGGACATCCTCTGGATAAACAATCTGGGTATATTATTCAAACAGATAAATATAAAACCATGTCAGAGCTGAAAGGAAAGATCTACTTCACAACACTTTAATGATGTACTGTGTGTCAGACTCCGAGACTCCAAAGGAAGCCTGGAAGGGCAGGAATAAGGTCCGAAAAGCAGGAAGTAAGGTCTGAAAAGCAGGAAGTAAGGTCTGAAAAGCAGGAAGTAAGGTCCGAAAAGCAGGAAGTAAGGTCTGAAAAGCAGGAGGTAAGGTCAGAAAAGCAGGAAGTAAGGTCAGCAAAGCAGGAAGTAAGGTCCGAAAAGCAGGAAGTAAGGTCCGAAAAGCAGGAAGTAAGGTCTGAAAAGCAGGAAGTAAGGTCAGAAAAGCATGGAGTAGTCAGAAAAGCAGGAAGTAAGGTCTGAAAAGCAGGAAGTAAGGTCTTAAAAGCAGGAAGTAAAGTCTGAAAAGCAGGCAGTAAGGTCAGAAAAGCAGGAAGTAAGGTCAGAAAAGCGAAAAGTAAGGTCAGAAAAGCAGGAAGTAACGTCAGAAAAGCAGCAAGTAAGGTCAGAAAAGCAGCCTAGTCTAGACAGATGATTGAGCACAAAGATAAATCTCTTGTTTACGCTTTGGTGATGCAGTCAGTATCTACGTAAGAAAATGTTCTAGGTCAAAGGTTACAGTTACAACTGGGATTGTTAGACTTTGGTATTCCCAACCATCAGCAAAAGACAGTGTCATCATGGTGATAGTTTGATGAAGGTGTCGTCATGGTGATAGTTTGATGAAGGGGTCGTCATGGTGATAGTTTGATGAAGGTGACATCATGGTGATAGTTTGATGAAGGTGTCGTCATGGTGATAGTTTGATGAAGGTGACATCATGGTGATAGTTTAATGAAGGTGACATAACTAAGATCAGGGCCTCTCCTAAAGAGTGTGTGACTGCATTTCAATGAAAACCCCAAAGGCTGGTATATCTATTTACACACACTTCCCACTGTACCACAGAACCTTTAGGATAAGCACTTGGAGTTCCCAGCTAACGATTGGCTAGCTGTAGTCCTGGCAGGGGGGTTGGGTTAGGGGGCTGAAAACATGCAAAGCACTATACACAGATATGTGACACGGCTGAACTCCACGCCCACCCCTTTGCTCAGGACAGCCGGTGTGTTGTGTGTTGTGTGTTGTGTGTGTGTGTGTGTGTGTGTGTGGCTCATATTTCTAACTTCAGTCTGACAAACTCTAAGCAGCAGTCACCATTGAGACCTCCGTAGGTCCGCATTTCCAGAAGAGTCAGGGGGAGTCTAAAGTGGTTTTACCCCAGGAAAGAAAGCACCCTTCTGGGGCACGTGTGGCGCAACGGACACGGTCCAACTTCCCAGGAAATGAAAGTTCTCCGGACACCTTGTTGGAGTCCTGCTGCGGTGCCAGCCCTGAGGGACAGAGACAGAGGGAGCCGGTGTCAAAGTGTGTGAGGACTCATGTGTTCATCCAAGCGGCCGCTGGAGAATTCCCCGTGACAACACTGAGCTGGGCCGGACCGCCACGCTGCTCCTCACTCCTCTAAATCTTTCCTGGCGCTAGCCTCTTACGGCCTGGCATTACCCGCTCCCAGCCTGGTACTACCCGCCAGCCTGGTACTACCCGCTCCCAGCCTGGTACTACCTGCCAGCCTGGTACTAGCCGCTCCCAGCCTGGTACTACCCGCCAGCCTGGTACTACCCGCCAGCCTGGTACTACCCGCTCCCAGCCTGGTACTACCTGCCAGCCTGGTACTACCCGCTCCCAGCCTGGTACTAGCCGCTCCCAGCCTGGTACTACCCGCTCCCAGCCTGGTACTACCCGCTCCCAGCCTGGTACTACCCGCTCCCAGCCTGGTACTACCCGCTCCCAGCCTGGTAGAACAGCTGCTCCGTCTCCGTCCCTTGTCGTGGCTGCAGCCACCGCGGAGGTGGCTGGCTCTGGTGGGGGGGGGCTGTGCGTCTCGGCCCCCACCATGATGATCCAGGAGGGTTCGCTGCGTAGGGACCCAGACCTGAGGGGAGAGCTGGCTTTTCTATCCCGGGGCTGTGACTTTGTCCTCCCCTCGCGCTTCAAGAAGAGGATCAAGTCCTTTCAGCAGCAGCAGGTCAGGGGGACTCGCGCACACACACACACACACACACACACACACACACACACACACACACACACACCTGCATGACTGACCCAGTAATAGAAAACACTCTCTGACTGTATACAAACGAACGTTCAAGTGCTGCCTGGGAGCCTAGAGCACAAACACACACACACACACACACACACACACACACACATAAACACACTAATCGACGATGCCGTTAGCCTACCCACCCATACCAAGGCTGTGTTTTACCCCGAGAGAGAGAGACATGCCTGGGTAGAGCAGCTATCAGGGGTTATTAATAGAGGCTGGGGTGTCAGGAATAGCCTGCTAGAATGACCCGTGAGAAGAGAGAGAGGGTGGGCTCTACAGCTGTCCTGCTCAATACGCTGGATGGAGGCTCTGGAGAGACCACAGCCAGTCTGGAGGCTGGAGGATGATATGTATTACATTTACCCCACCGTGGGTTAAACAGGGGGGGAACCCCTGCTGGAAACAACCGCCCCTTTTCCACACATTGGAAAGGAAGTGGAACAGGCATCGAAGACAGGTCTACGTGGACCTCCGTGAGTCAACGCTGAACGGGGAGCTCTTGGTGCTTCTCTAGAGGACTGGTAATGTTACCTAGTCAGGCTGGCATGCTTTCTGGAATGGCCAGAATGTCCGGATGGAGTTCTGGGATGTGAATGAATCACAGGGACTTTAACTGCCCGTCCACCCGTCACTAAACCCTGAGAGAATGTCTCCGTGTGGAAACCAGAGATCTTTGAGACGGTCTTGAGTTTCTATGAAGTTGCTCGTCGTCAAGTGGTTGCTTCCTGTCGCCTCTCCCCTCCCCCTGTCCGACATGGACCAATGGGGTTCTGTTTCCCCTCTCCCTGTCCGACATGGACCAATGGGTTTCTGTCTCCCCTCCCCCTGTCCGACATGGACCAATGGGGTTCTGTTTCCCCTCCCCCTGTCCGACATGGACCAATGGGTTTCTGTCTCCCCTCCCCCTGTCCGACATGGACCAATGGGCTTCTGTTTCCCCTCCCCCTGTCCGACATGGACCAATGGGTTTCTGTTTCCCCTCCCCCTGTCCGACATGGACCAATGGGGGTCTGTCTCCCCTCCCCCTGTCCTACATGGACCAATGGGGTTCTGTTTCCCCTCCCCCTGTCCGACATGGACCAATGGGCTTCTGTCTCCCCTCCCCCTGTCCTACATGGACCAATGGGGGTCTGTTTCCCCTCCCCCTGTCCGACATGGACCAATGGGCTTCTGTCTCCCCTCCCCCTGTCCGACATGGACCAATGGGGGTCTGTTTCCCCTCCCCCTGTCCTACATGGACCAATGGGGTTCTGTTTCCCCTCCCCCTGTCCGACATGGACCAATGGGGGTCTGTTTCCCCTCCCCCTGTCCTACATGGACCAATGGGGGTCTGTTTCCCCTCCCCCTGTCCGATTTGGACTTGTGTCTGCATCAAACTGGGATATACTATACATTTATGCATTATATGCCTTTAGGTTTCTTTCGCACTATTTGCATTTAATAACTAAAGTTGTTTAATGTTCTCATGTGTCCTAAGCTTTCAATCTATGTTTATTTGATCATGATTATACATTGGAAAAGGAATACATTGAAGCTGCAATATATTATTTTGTATTGTGGGTCAAAGATATGATCAAAATAGAACGCTTTAATAGATTTATCCCATAATGCATCTCTCTGGCATGGGTTCAAGGTTCAGTTCGAGCAAGAAATAAAAAAAACAGTCTAGCTAGAGATGCCAAGCTATAAATCAAAGCAGCTTCTATTTATATTCAGTATATGGACAGCGTTTATTCTTTTGGACCAGGTTATCTTATTGTGTTTGTTCTACAGCATATGGACATATAATGAGGAATACCAGCCACTTACAGTAGGACTTTTAGTACATAACTCTGAGTTAGTACAGCAGGTGAGAGGTCAGGGTTAGGGTTACACAGTGACTAACGTGGACCCCCCCCTCCTCGTCCCTCTCTGCAGGTCCAGTTCAAGACAGAGAGGAAACCCGGGACCCCTCCTCCAGCCCCTCCCCCGGCCCCTACCACCCCGACCCCCCGCTCCTCCACTCCTCCCCCTGCCCCAGTGCTGGTGACCCCCCCACCTCCCTCGGTCAACCTTCCCAGGTTCTACTACCCCCTGGGCCTCCCAGCGCCCGGCCCTGCGGCCAA
>CM030181.1:19601779-19621779 GCA_017639675.1 Aplochiton taeniatus | reverse complement strand
ACAGACACAGCCAGAACACTGGCCAGACCTGAAGTCATTTAACAGCTTCAATCCTGTTAGAAAATTCTTCGTCTTTTTCTGTGTTTAAACGAGTAATTGTCAGTCACAAAGCGACTGAACGTAAACACAGGACATCTCCCCGGGGTGTGGTTGCCTAGGTGATCCAGCGGATATTCTACGTGGTGAACCGCTCGTGGACGGGACGCATCACCATGACGGAACTACGGAGGAGTAACTTCCTGCAGACCCTGGGTCTGCTGGAGGAGGAGGACGACATCAACCAGATCACCGACTACTTCTCCTACGAGCACTTCTATGTCATCTACTGCAAGTTCTGGGAACTGGACGCTGACCACGACCTCTACATCGACCCCAAAGACCTGGCGCGCTACAGCGACCATGGTAAGAGATGGCTTAGGGTATTGAATCGTACACAGAGAACGATCCAGGTCAACCCTCAGCCTTAGCAGGCTTGTGAGGAGAAACACTGGTTTGGAAATGATAACCTCCTTATCTCCTCCTCTGCTGCTCCATATTTAACCCACAGCCTCCTCAAACAGAATCATCCAGAGGTTGTTCTCAGGGGCAGTGACAAGGTGAGCACACACACACACACACACACACACACACACACACACACACACACACACACACTCATTCATTGGCCACAGAAGCAGAGGAAGTAGTAGAACCTTCTCTGTGTGTCCCCCAGGGGGAGTTCTGTCCAGAGAGAAGGCAGGATGAGTTACGCTGACTTTGT
The DNA here is from genome assembly GCA_017639675.1 of Aplochiton taeniatus. Classification (NCBI taxonomy): domain Eukaryota; kingdom Metazoa; phylum Chordata; class Actinopteri; order Galaxiiformes; family Galaxiidae; genus Aplochiton; species Aplochiton taeniatus. The sequence goes on along the minus strand of CM030181.1, from coordinate 19,621,019 downwards.
CTGGTTCCTCATCTCGGAAGAAGACAAGAAGAACCTCACCAGGTACTACAAGCCCTGTATTAGGGTTAAGGGTTAAGGTTAGGGTTAGGGTTAGCCGTGTGTTTGGGTTAGGGTTAGCCCTGTGTTTGGGTGTGGGTGTTTCAGTTCTGTTGCCTCCACACATCTGAAGGTGCAATAGTTCCATTGATTTGAAGTAGCAAATTGGCCAAACTTCCAAATATTACATTTAAATAATAATAATAATAATAATAATAATAATAATAATAATAGAGGTCTGGTGTGTTGCTGCCCGAGTGCTCCTCATATGACTGTCTCTTCCTCCTCCTCTTCCTCCTCCTCCTCCTCCTCCTCCTCAGTATAGAGTACTGGTTCCGGTGCATGGATGTGGATGGTGACGGGGTGCTGTCCATGTTTGAGCTGGAGTTCTTCTATGAGGAGCAGTGTGAGAGGATGGAGGGTATGGGCATTGAGCCACTGCCCTTCCAGGACCTGCTGTGCCAGATGCTGGACCTGGTCAAACCCGAGTGCCAAGGTCAGACATTCTCCTTTTCCATGGACCTCCAACGACTGTTGCTTCATCTTGATCTGTATTCACGTGTGTGTGTGTGTGTGTGTGTGTGTGTGTGTGTGTTGTGGCTCTACAGGTAAGATCACCTTGAGCGACCTGAAGCGCTGCCGAATGGCCCACATCTTCTACGACACCTTCTTCAACCTGGAGAAGTACCTGGACCACGAGCAGAGGGACCCCTTCGCTGTGCAGAAGGTCTGCCCCTCACCTCCAGCCCACTAGGGGCAGTGCCACCTTTAAGATACCTCCAGCCCACTGGGGGCAGTGCCACCTTTAAGATACTGAATGGTGTGTGTGCTGTTTTGCAGGACATTGACAGTGAGGGTCCGGAGCCGTCTGACTGGGACAAATACGCAGCAGAGGAATACGAGATCCTGGTGGCAGAGGAGACTGCCAACGAGCAGATGCAAGACGGGTACGCCCAGGGAGCCATGGCAACAGTGGAACCCTGACCCTGACCCTATCCTATCGCCTAACCCTGACCCTGACCCTGACCCTAACCCTGACCCTATCCCTGACCCTAACCCTGACCCTGACCCTAACCCTGACCCTGACCCTGACCCTAACCCTGACCCTGACCCTGACCCTGACCCTGACCCTATCCCTGACCCTAACCCTGACCCTGACCCTGACCCTGACCCTGACCCTGACCCTGACCCTATCCCTGACCCTAACCCTAACCCTGACCCTATCCCTGACCCTAACCCTGACCCTGACCCTAACCCTAACCCTGACCCTATCCCTGACCCTGACCCTGACCCTGACCCTATCCCTGACCCTAACCCTGACCCTATCCCTGACCCTAACCCTGACCCTATCCCTGACCCTAACCCTGACCCTATCCCTGACCCTGACCCTGACCCTAACCCTGACCCTGACCCTAACCCTGACCCTAACCCTAACCCAGCAGGGTCACTGAAGGGTTTTCTTCCGTGTTTCCCGTCTCCCAGGTCGTTTGACGATGACTACGAGTCTGATGAGCTTCCGGTTCCTGGAGAAATGGGAGGCAAGCCGGATAAACTGGTCATCTCCGACCTGTCTCCCTGAACCCCAGACACACTGCCGGAGAACCAGGGGGGAAACTGGAAGGGTGGAAAGAGAGGAGGATTACAAACAGAAGCAAGAGAAGGACTCTGTCTGGGGGTCCCTCTGGACAGGAGTGGACTCACTGTGTGTGTTTGTGTGTGTGTGTTTGTGTGTGTGACTGTCAACCAAGACTGATCTGGTGCAATAATGTTTTAGAAAAGGAGGGATCCTGTCACCCTTCCACCCAACGAGAGAGAGAGAGAGAGAGAGAGAGAGAGAGAGAGAGAGAGAGAGAGAGAGAGAGAGAGAGAGAGAGAGAGAGAGAGAGAGAGAGAGAGAGCAAGCAATAACAACTACACGGGTATCCCTCCTGACAATCAGCACAAAGACAATCATCCCTCCATCCCTGTGCCCTCTCTCCTGTCTGGATCACTGGGTAGTCAGGGTGAGACCTGGGGGTTCCATGACTGAGGACAGGACTGGAGCTCAGGGAGACTCCCCCTGGTGGCCACCGGCCCGTCCTGCATGCTGCCACTGTGTGACTGTGTGGGACTGTCATGACTGGTACATGTAACCTTTCCTCCAGGGCGCTCTTTTGAAAAGCTGTCAGCAAAGGGCTATTCTTAGAACGGAACGCGGCTCTATTCTGGAGTCCCATTGTGATGTCATCAACCAGGAATTTGTTTAATTTTTCCGCGGAGGCGTGGAATGTACGACGCCATGCTTTCCAACGGGGGAAGTTTTCTGTCCCAAGGCCATGAGCGGTCACCAGGGAAGGAACTGGACTCAGCCTGAGCTATCAAACTCTCTGGCAGAGCTTTGCATTGGTTTCCAGGTGGCTAAACATACCTTTACTGAACAGTATTGGAATATCTCAAACCACACAATATTGTACATATTAAGGAGGGACTCACCTACGGACACACAAACACACACACACACACACACACACACACACACACACACACACAAACACACATACACACACACACACTCTACGAGTGTACAGTGAAGTGAACCTTGTACCCTTTGTGACCTCTGTATCCATGGTAGAACGCAAATAGTACGAAAATATTGATATCATTATTGATAATGTAAGTCTTTTAATAATGTGTGATAGAATAGGAGAGCAAAGTTTTGTAGTTGAAAGAAAGAAAGGTGGTCCACCCACCCCCTCAAACACACACGCACACACACACACACACACACACACACACACACACACACACACACACACACAATCATAGTATTAACAATACTATAAATTTGCCATGCAGACATCTCTAGTATCGCCTCTAATAAGTATACATGACCCCTCTGTCAACCATAGGGGTGTGTGTGTGTGTTAGCGTGTTAGCTTTGCTTGTAAATCACTGATCTTAGGAGTGTGTGACCTGTAGCTCTCAATCCCAAGTTCTTTATAAGACTGTTGCCATGGGGACGGTGTGCCCAGGCTAGATGTGTGTGTGTTTAACTATTTTACCAAGCAGATGCACAACACCAGTCCTCCAGAACTGTAACCCTGCAAGCTTGGTCCAATCCCATAGGGCCTTACTGTACTCACTGTGGATACAGGAACCAATCAACAGGTCCACAACACACACACACACACACACACACACACACACACACACACACACACACACACACACACACACACACACACACACACACACACACACACACACACACAGGGAGTCTCCTGTGGGCTGCTGGTGTTGTGTTCCTCTGCTCTATAGCCATTGTAAATGTGCCTGACTGTTTTAAAGTCTATAAGCCATCATAGAGGTAACCATGTGTTCTGAGGGTTTGTATTGCTGTGCCACTGTGTGGCCTGTAGGGGGCTTCAGGCACATAGTGATGATGTCACCAGTGGAGTGTAGGGGGCTTATGTTATCACAGCGTGTGTGTAGGCACATAGTGATGATGTCACCAGTGGAACGGTTCAGCCGGAGGTCTGTAGAGATTGGCCCCGCCCACCGTGACAACCGTCCTTAGAACGCAGGTTTGACAGGGCTGGATGGAGATAACGAGGAGCCCTCACACACACACACACACACACACACACACAGAGACACACTCTCACACACACGCACACACACACTCCCAGAGACACACACTCACAGAGACACACTCTCTCTCACAGACACACACACACTCACAGAGACACACTCTCTCTCACACACACACACACACTCACAGAGACACACTCTCTCACACACACACACACACACACACAGAGACACACTCACACAGACACACTCACTCAAATACACTCACACAGACACACACACTCACACAGAGACACACTTACAGAGACACTTTCTCACACACACACACTCTCACTCTCACACAGACACACTCACTCAAATACACTCACACAGACACTCACTCAACTAAACTCACACAGACACACAGATGGCGAAGCAGCAAAGACCACCATAGAAGTCTTTCCATAGCTTTATGCAAAGGGGCCTGGGTTGAGTGTAACACAGAGAGAGAGTCTCCCACCAGAGGAAGGGTTAGGGGTTAGGGGTTAGGAAGGGTCTCACCCCTCATCTCTCTGGCCCCTCAACGGCACCTCCATCTTAACTTCCTTCAGAGGTTGACTTGAGGAAGCTCAAAGTTCTCAGAGGACTTGATTATTATTTGATTATTTGGGCGTTTTTTCCTTTTTCCTCTTCCTGTTTTCTTTTTATTTCTGTCGTTCTTTCTACCCCTCCCACCTCCCTCTTGTTTTCTCTTCCCCCCTTTCTTTTCTGTTCATTTGGTTTTCTTTTGAAAATGATTTCAAATAAAGACGTCGTTCATTCTTGCTGGAGTCCTCAGTCTTTTCATTGTGCTGAAATACATGTCGAGACACTTTTTCATTGTATGACATTAGCTCTGTGTACATAGAAACAATTTCTCTCCCTCTCTTTCTCTCTCTCTCTCTCACACACACACACACACACACACACACTCTTACTGTGAGCCTTTGTTTGAAAGCCGTTGCCCATAGCTCCTTCCAGGACAGCCCTCCTCCACCTAACCACAGCCGTTAACACAGCCACGACAACACAACAGCTCCCAGGCCAGGCTGCCGGTTCTCTTCTCCTAGGCTGTGTGGTGTAATGGCAGGCTGGAGGGCGGTAGGGGGCGCGCTACTGGCTGGAGGACTCCTCGGAATTCTGTCCGGAGTTCTGTCCTTTTTCCCTGGCGCGTCGTTCAGCCCCTGGTTCATCAGCTGGGACGCCAGGGTAGCTGCATCCCTCTGGACTGGGATTCTGGTAGGTGCTCTCTCACACACACACACACATATACACATACACAGTTGAGAGCTCTAAATGTTTTATCTGGTAGTGGTGAGGGGGTGAAGGGCAGCAGGACTGGGAGTCCTATTTGTGTAAGGACCCAACCATGTTGTCTGTCTGGGGTTCCTAGGCTACCGTGGCAGGATCCAGCGTTGTCATGGCAAACAGGGACCAAAACAGGAAGTTTCTGGTGAGTGTGTCGGGTTAATTAGATGTGCAGATGTGGCCCTGCTGGTAGGTTGATGTCTACCCCAAACACATTAGGCTTTGTGATGACAGACCATTTCAGGCTGTTTACCACAGCACACCATAGAATAAGACATTATGTCGCCCAGTTAGATGGAGGTCAAGGCCTGGCTCTTGAGTAGCAGGGCTGTGCAACCCTCCAACTGTCCACTGGGGTTTCCACTACCTCTCTGTCGCCCCCCTCTGGCCACCATGTGTAATTGTGGTGGGATTATCCCTGGAGCCAGGGGAGTGAAGGGGGCTCCCAGCAGCTGGTGGGGCTGATCCTAACGATACACCTTCATCAGCTACCTTCACATTAGCATTGAGGAACTTACACTTTTTCAGTTTGAAGTAATTGTCATCAGCATTTTTCTCGTGGTACTTTATTAAATATTTGTAAAAAATAAAATAAAAAGTGTTAAGGACTGTTGAGAGCCTTTTGGCCCTACGGGGATGTCCTGTCTTATAGGGTTGCCACCTTAAGCCTCCCAAAACAAGGAACACTGCCCAGCTTTTTGTTTTATACAGGCATAGGCTTACCAAAATATTAAAGTAAATAAAACATGATTTACTGGAAAACATAAGGTTTAGATAACTTTCAACATAAGTTGCAGGGACAAAATACTGTGTTGGAAATAGAGTATTATTTGCTAGATATCTCAATCGTTGTGTTTCACCTGCTGGTTTACATGCTGCATAGTTTGTGTACAGCTTGGAAAAGAGTTATATTCCTCTCACTGTCTCATTTAGCTCTCTATCTCTCTCTATTTATATATATACTGTGTGTGTGTATATATATATATATATATATATATATATATATATATATATATATATATTTAATATATATTTCTAAATCAATGTGCCAAGCATATATGACAGCAAGACATAAAATCAATGTGCTGCCTCTTATTGTAACATAGCTGGCCTTTCATATTGGAAAGGGAGGCAGCTCTGAATTAAGATGAAGCAAACTTAACTTTAGCTAGCTGGTTCGTTAAGACTTATCTAGATTTTAGATGAAACATAATGTGGCTTCTACGTCAATATCACGACTAATAAAGTACCGCTGAACAGTGAAACCAGCAACGCTGAAGTGTCAGGCTTGTTACATAGCAGATAGGACTTCCTGTTTGCTGTCACCCTAATATGTTTAGTCGTTATTCATTCATTTAAAAAAGTTTATAACAAATATTGGAAAATAAGCCTACGTAATGGTAGTAGTAATGGTGTTAGTAGGCTAACAGTCACCACCTGAATGAACACCAAAGGTAATCAACATAATAGTAGTAGTAGTAGCAGTAGTAATGGTGTTAGTAGGCTAACAGTCACAACCTGAATGAACACCAAAGGTAATCAACATAATAGTAGTAGTAGCAGTAGTAATGGTGTTAGTAGGCTAACAGTCACCACCTGAATGAACACCAAAGGTAATCAACATAATATTAGTAGTAGTAGCAGTAGTAATGGTGTTAGTAGGCTAACAGTCACAACCTGAATGAACACCAAAGGTAATCAACATAATAGTAGTAGTAGCAGTAGTAATGGTGTTAGTAGGCTAACAGTCACCACCTGAATGAACACCAAAGGTAATCAACATAATAGTAGTAGTAGCAGTAGTAATGGTGTTAGTAGGCTAACAGTCACCACCTGAATGAACACCAAAGGTAATCAACATAATAGTAGTAGTAGTAGCAGTAGTAATGGTGTTAGTAGGCTAACAGTCACCACCTGAATGAACACCAAAGGTAATCAACATAATAGTAGTAGTAGTAGCAGTAGTAATGGTGTTAGTAGATGGTGTTAGTAGGCTAACAGTCACAACCTGAATGAACACCAAAGGTAATCAACATAATAGTAGTAGTAGCAGTAGTAATGGTGTTAGTAGGCTAACAGTCACAACCTGAATGAACACCAAAGGTAATCAACATAATAGTAGTAGTAGCAGTAGTAATGGTGTTAGTAGATGGTGTTAGTAGGCTAACAGTCACCACCTGAATGAACACCAAAGGTAATCAACATAATAGTAGTAGTAGCAGTAGTAATGGTGTTAGTAGGCTAACAGTCACAACCTGAATGAACACCAAAGGTAATCAACATAATAGTAGTAGTAGCAGTAGTAATGGTGTTAGTAGGCTAACAGTCACCACCTGAATGAACACCAAAGGTAATCAACATAATAGTAGTAGTAGCAGTAGTAATGGTGTTAGTAGGCTAACAGTCACAACCTGAATGAACACCAAAGGTAATCAACATAATAGTAGTAGTAGCAGTAGTAATGGTGTTAGTAGGCTAACAGTCACCACCTGAATGAACACCAAAGGTAATCAACATAATAGTAGTAGTAGCAGTAGTAATGGTGTTAGTAGGCTAACAGTCACAACCTGAATGAACACCAAAGGTAATCAACATAATAGTAGTAGTAGCAGTAGTAATGGTGTTAGTAGATGGTGTTAGTAGATGGTGTTAGTAATGGTGTTAGTAGATGGTGTTAGTAGATGGTGTTAGTAGATGGTGTTAGTAATGGTGTTAGTAGATGGTGTTAGTAGGCACTGATGTGGAGCACCATAGGCTGATGGAGTTGTCTTGTGAAACACTCGGTCTATTTGAAATGTTGTTGCCTAGTGATCGAGCTCTTTGCCTGAGGATGCAGCAATAAGCAACACTGTCCTGTCCACAGGGGGGGGGGGGGCTACACACGATCCAACAAAAAAACGAACCTATCACTTTCCTTAAGTAATGAAATGATATCGCATAAAACATTGTTCGTACAAGCAATAAGACAAAGGACCTCCCAAGGTTTATATTTGATGTTCTTATGAGGGCTCCCTTATCTCTCCTGGGGGGTCCCAGACCCCCTCAGTCCCCCCTCAATTCCAACCTTGCCTGGATCACTGTGTGTGTGTGTGTGTGTGTGTGTGTGTGTGTGTGTGTGTTTTTCAGTGGGAGCTGGCCTACACCTTCTCCCTCCTGTGTGCTCTGACGTCACCATTGATGTTTGCCGTCGCCATGGCAGCGGTGTTAATGGGTCCACTATGTTACCATTCCTACCTGGGGGCGGTTGGCATGGGTTACCTCTCTGACGCTGTCCACCACCCGTTCCCTTACAGCGCTGGGCCGGGGCTGTGTCTGGAGCCCCGCGGCGCCGAGTGGTACCACCTGGGTCTACGCATGCTGGACCTTCTCACCAGCACCACCCTGTTCCTCTTCTCCATGGGCGTGGTCGCCACCCTCACCTCACGGCTACTGAGAGTGGGCCACGTCAACGTGAGGGTGTGAGGGGGGAGAGGGGTTAACCGGAGACAGATGAGGTACCCCCCTCCCCCTGGAATGCTGTGTGTGATAAGCGGATCACCAGTTGTGATCCAATCAGATTAGTCTCCAATGTAAGGAATGCCAGGGTGAACAGGGGGCCTCCATGGCTGGTGATGAAGGATTGCAGGACTTCACCAAAGCCAAGAGGAAGGATTTAGCCTTGCAGAACCGCAGCCTCGACCAATCCCCTCTCCTACACCGGAGTGATGTCATCCGCCATGATGTCATGATTTGATTCCAGTCTCAGACGGAACACATGACATGTTGGCCTCAGTGAGGCACACTCACAGATACACACACACACACACACACACACACACACACACACACACACACACACACACACACACACACACACACACTCACACATTCCTTCCAAAGCAAGGCTCAGATAGGGCTGCCTGGAAAAGCAGAAAACACTAGGAAACCAAGTGGAACAAATTTGTTTGATAAATATAGACCCTGTCTTTCTCTCTCTACCTCTCTCTCTCTCTCTCTCTCTCTCTCTCTCTCTCTCTCTCTCTCTCTCTCTCTCTCTCTCTCTCTCTCTCTCTCTCCCTCTCTATGTCTCTCTCCATCTCTCTCTCTCTCCCTCTCTGTCTCTATCCCTCTCTCTACATCTCTCTCTCTCTCTCTCTCTCTCTCTCTCTCTCTCTCTCTCTCTCTCTCTCTCTCTCTCTCTCTCTCCCTCTCTGTCTCTCTCTCTCTCCCTCTCTATCCCTCTCTCTACATCTCTCTCTCTCTCTCTCTCTCTCTCTCTCTCTCTCTCTCTCATTCTCTCTCTCATTGCACCTTTAGCCTAATGTGCTGAGGTGTGGCAGGACCTGAGGTGATGGTGCGCTGTTCCAGACCTCTGTGCTTCTGTAAACATTGCCACAGGCTCAGTCTCTGCTCTGTAGAAGAACATCAAAGTTCTTCATTAAAAGCCTTTTATCTTTAAAAATGGTCAATGTGCTTTTACCTGAACGTCTGTCTCACGTCACGACATTTGTGTGTTTTTGCACCGAGTAAATATCATGCCATACTTGCTCACCTTGTCAAGCGAGTTAACACACACACACTCACACTCACACTCACACTCACACAACAGAAAAAGGTCAGGTATGTGATGTTCTAACCAGCTGTCTCTTAGGTCAAACTACTGTGGAAGGTGGAGCAACAGAAGGCAAAGAGACACGGGAAATAAGAAAGCACAGCCAATCAGAGGGAGACCCTGAAGGGAACCAGCCTATCGGAGGGAGACCCTGAAGGGAACCAGCCTATCGGAGGGAGACAGTAAAGGGAACCAGCCAATCAGAGAGAGACACTGAAGGGAAGCACAGCCAATCAGAGGGAGACACTGAAGGGAAGCACAGCCAATCAGAGGGAAACAGTGCAGAGTAGCACAGCCAATCAGAGGGAGACAGTGAATGGAGCCAGCCAATCAGAGGGAGACAGTAAAGGGAATCAGCCAATCAGAGGGAGACAGTAAAGGGAACCAGCCAATCAGAGGGAGACAGTGAAGGGAAACAGCCAATCAGAGGGAAACAGTAAAGGGAACCAGCCAATCAGAGGGAGACAGTGAAGGGAACCAGCCAATCAGAGGGAGACACTGAAGGGAACCAGCCAATCAGAGGGAGACAGCAAAGGGCATGTCTGCTCTCGTCGATGGCTCCCACTCCTTTGATCCTTTGAACTCCTCCAAAATTCCGTCCTCAGATCTGTAAAAGGATCCTAACCCTTACCCTAGCCCTGCCAGAGGGCCTGCTATCAACATCTATCACTGACCCTAACCCTAACCCGACCCTAACCCTTACCCTAGCCCTGCCAGAGGGCCTGCTATCAACATCTATCACTGACCCTAACCCTAACCCGACCCTAACCCTTACCCTAGCCCTGCCAGAGGGCCTGCTATCAACATCTATCACTGACCCTAACCCTAACCCGACCCTAACCCTTACCCTAGCCCTGCCAGAGGGCCTGCTATCAACATCTATCACTGACCCTAACCCTAACCCAACCCTAACCCTTACCCTAGCCCTGCCAGAGGGCCTGCTATCAACATCTATCACTGACCCTAACCCTAACCCGACCCTAACCCTTACCCTAGCCCTGCCAGAGGGCCTGCTATCACGCTCCACTGCTGGAACATGTGGACCCTAACCCTAACCAACACTGACCCCAACCCTAATCCTAACCCTAACCTAATCCTAACCCTAACCCTATCCCTATCCCCAACCCCAACCCCAACCCTAACCCTAACCTGACCCTAATCCTAACCCTAACCCTAACCCTATCCCTACCCTAACTCTACCGTAAGTCTGCATGGGCCACATCAAAGACCCCAGTGAGAGAAGAGACAGACTGACAGACACACACACACACACACACACACACACACAAAGAGACACTGACCCAGCCACACACACACACACACACACACACACACACACAGAGAGACACACAGACACAGACTGACAGAGACCCACACACTGACAGAGGGTAAGAGCAGTGAGGTAACTTCCTAGACACATGCCTGCTGAGCACTGGGGAAGACCTGGAGGTGGAGGAGACACTGCGGACAAAGAAACGCTGGAGTCTAAACTCTCCCACCTAGGGGAGGCCCTGGCCTGCACCGGAATCTGTTTCCTTAGAGGAGCTGTTGGAATGTGTGTGTGTGTGTGTGTGTGTGTGTGTGTGTGTGTGTGTGTGTGTGTGTGCGCGTGCGTGTGCGTGTGCGTGTGCGTGTGCGTGGGTGGCTGCCAGTGGATCTAAGGATCTATAAAGTGAATTGCGTGTATCCCTGTATGCCTGCTTTAGACTACTGTAAGCAGACCAGCTGATCTAGATGTATTTGTGGTGGTGTTGATAAACAGTCTTTGCCTGATATTTTAGATCAAGGACGCTCTATGCTTTCCTTTCCATTGCAGGGCCAGCCACAGCCTGACTTTAGATGGGGGGGGCCTTTGGTCTGATGTTGGAGGTGCTTTAAACATAGAGGGGGGGGGCTTTGGTCTGATGTTGGAGGTGCTTTAACATAGAGGAGGGGGGGGGGCTTTGGTCTGATGTTGGAGGTGCTTTAACATAGAGGAGGGGGGGGGGGGCTTTGGTCTGATGTTGGAGGTGCTTTAACATAGAGGGGGGGGGGGGGGGGGTCTGATGTTGGAGGTGCTTTAACATAGAGGAGGGGGGGGGGGGGGGGGGGGGGGGGGCTTTGGTCTGATGTTGGAGGTGCTTTAAAATAGAGGGGGGGGGGGGGGGGCTTTGGTCTGATGTTGGCGGTGCTTTAACATAGAGGGGGGGGGGGCTTTGGTCTGATGTTGGAGGGTGCTTTAACATAGAGGGGGGGGCTTTGGTCTGATGTTGGAGATTGCTTTAACATAGAGGGGGGGGGGCTTTGGTCTGATGTTGGAGGGTGCTTTAACATAGAGGGGGGGGGGGGGGGGGGGGGGCTTGGAGTCTGATGTTGGAGGTGCTTTACATAGAGGGGGGGAGGGGTTGGAGGTGCTTTAACATAGAGGGGGGGGCTTTGGTCTGATGTTGGAGGTGCTTTAACATAGAGGGGGGGGGCTTTGGTCTGATGTTGGGGTGCTTTAACATAGAGGGGGGGGGGGGGGGTCTGATGTTGGAGGTGCTTTAACAAGAGAGGGGGGGGGGGGGGGGTCTGAGTGGGTCTTAACATAGAGGGGGGGGGGGGGGGGGCTTTGGTCTGATGTTGGAGGTGCTTTAACATAGAGGGGGGTGGGGGGGGGGGGGGGGGGGGGGGGGGGGTTGGGTGAGGGGGGGGGGGGCTGATGTTGGAGGTGCTTTAACATAGAGGGGGGGCTTTGGTCTGATGTGGAGGTGCTTTAACATAAAGGAGGGGGGGGGGGGCTTTGGTCTGATGTTGGAGGTACTTTAACATGGGGGGGGGGCTTTGGTCTGATGTTGGAGGTACTTTAACATAGATGGGGGGGCTTTGGTCTGATGTTGGAGGTACTTTAACACGGGGGGGGGGGGGGGGGGGGGCTTTGGTCTGATGTTGGAGGTACTTTAACATGGGGGGGGGGGGGCTTTGGTCTGATGTTGGAGGTCTAAGTGGCTGAACCACCACTAGATAAACAAGCAAACAAGACATTGGCAGGTAAAATTGGCCGCACACAAGGAAGCAATGCGAAACATCTGCTTTCTGTTGCAACATCAATATATATTGCATAGTTCACTTTAACCTTAAACTATTTGTATACAGTCTGTTCTGTGGAGACGTTTGGGGTTTTATGTATTTATTGATTTCTTAATTAGGATAAAAAATGCTACCCTAAACCTACTCAGTTCAACCTTAGTTTTAACCTTATACATGGTTAAGAAATATGAAACCTCTATGCCAAGCTCCATTTTGGCTATTTATGTTTGGTTTTGCATGGGCTTAACCTAATTAGGGAAGGTTTGGGACATTGTTATTATACTGTCGGGGTGAGACTTGCCGTGCGAAAGTGTAAAATTGGTTTGGCTTTTTGAATGCACAGTGTATTACGGTAAATGTAGGCGGGCTTTGGATTCCATGTGCGTCGCGTTTTGATTGACATGGCGGAATCTCCCACAGAACGCGACGCGCCGCGCCAGCAGACAGGCAAGGGATCGCCAAAACCCGACCCTGGAAAAAAAAAAGCGTAGCCACGTCTGTTTGAAGATTATTTTATTGCAGCGAGGTGAGTCTGATTACACTTTAATAATTATAATACGACGAAACAATCGATATCCAATGGATTCAAACTCTTAATTCGCAGTTAAAAAGTTTTTTAAAGTGCGAGTTGGGAGAGTGAGCGCTGACGCCGGCAGTCTGGGCTTCTTGGCCAGCGCAGAGGAAAGGAAAACTGCTCCTCGGGGGTGGGGGGCGAATCGAAACTTTGGGGGTATTTTTTATTTAGCAGTGAAACTAAAAGGAAAGTTCCCATCGCTAGAAAAAGGTTTCAAAGTTGTCAAAACTGAAAGTGTATGTTTGCGTTTATGAGCGTGCTTTTTGTGGCGATTTCTCCTTAAAGCGAAAGAATGTGTTTTTGTCTCCGAAGACTTCAGATGAAGTGAGTGCGCACAGCAGGATTGGATTTACTTTTCTGGTTTATATAACAAGATAATACGGTTTGTTATAACTGATTTGCATTTTGAAGCAGTAGGCTACTGTGTTGGAGTTTCTTTAAGTAAAGAAATTACCGTTCTTATTACGTGGTGAAAAAAAACTTGATATGGAAGATGCTGAGACAGTCGATTTGACAGGAGTTACGAAATCATTAAGTTGACAGCATTTACTGTTTATTGCATGAGATCACTGTTATAACTTTTATGGAGTCTGACACAACTCAACTTTTAATGGTGTTTATTGTAGTTAATGCGATGGACAGACGTCCGCTGAGAAGTCTCAACTCCAGCATATCCTAGCATTCCAGCCAGTCTGCCTGTCTCTCTCTCTCTCTCTCTCTCTCTCTCTCTCTCTCTCTCTCTCTCTCTCTCTCTCTCTCTCTCTCTCTCTCCTCTCTCTCTCTCTATCTCTCTCTCTCTCTCTCTCTCTCTCTCTCTCTCTCTCTCTCTCTCTCTCTCTCTCTCTCTCTCTCTCTCTCTCTCTCTCTCTCTCTCTCTCTCTCTCTCAGACCAGGCAGAAACCCCTACGTGTCTGTTTGTGCAGGAAAGACAGACCTCTCTCTTCTCTTCACCCCCTCTCTCTCACCCGAATGCAGACGTGGAAATCAAACATTGGCCTCATATTTCTCAATTGATCGAGTCGCTTGTGTTTTCCATAGAAAGTTTTCTCAAGGCCACTAGTGAACGTCCAGACGATGCTCCTGTTGAATATTCGTAGGCCTTTATCGGTAGACATTGGTAGGCCTGCGCCTATCGATCTTAATAAGCGTCTTTAGTTTTTGTTCCCGGGATGATCCATCATCTAGCCTTGATTAAATGAGAACGTTAAACTGGACGCAAAACGGTCTGGATTCAGAGGGCATATTGGAGGAATATAGGCTAGGCCCGTGTCTAGATATGTCTAGATGTAACACACACTCATTCTAAAAAAGAAAAGTAGAAAAGAAGAAATCCGATCCCAAATAGATGACGTCATTTGACATTCCTTTGCTAAAAGGCTGATGTGGCCATACAGTTTTTTTTTCTTACCGTGGAAAAATAATATCGCTGCCTGCTTTGTCTGTGGTGCACGTCCATGAGGAATGCTGCTGCATCCACTGCGCCATATTCTACACCATATGGTAGTGATACCATATTGATACTATATTATACCATATTGATACTATATTATATTTATGCTATAGCGTTTAAAACAGCCACATGGACAGTGGACGGTCGAGGACCCTGTGATTTACAATACCAGGTCGCTGTGATTCCTCTTTTTGTGTTGTCACCGGATGCCCAACACACGCGCGCACATACAGATTCGAGTCATTTATTTTGATCCAGACAACAATGGAAGTATGAACAGAAACCGGGATGGATTTGTGATTAGCAACAAGTCTATGTGTAATGGGTAGCAGAGTGCTAGGGCTGATGTCTGTCCATGCAGGACCACTCATATTAAAGAGAGACGTTTTACCACAGAACAGCCAGTGGACATTTGTTTTTCAAATGAACTCATGACGTTTTATTTGTTTGCCTACTTTGAGATCTAGTAAATGGACATGGCTGCTAATTAGCTGCTAGGTGCATGTTGTTACACTAAGAGTATTCCGGTTCAATCT
The DNA here is from genome assembly GCA_017639675.1 of Aplochiton taeniatus. Lineage (NCBI taxonomy): Eukaryota > Metazoa > Chordata > Actinopteri > Galaxiiformes > Galaxiidae > Aplochiton > Aplochiton taeniatus. The sequence goes on along the minus strand of CM030181.1, from coordinate 19,605,888 downwards.
GTGTTGCCTTTCTCTTATTGAACGGTGCAGTATTTTAATATCGGTAGTAAGGTGTAATTCATTGTGAAGTTAAATCCTGGCCCACAATGCACCTGTGATGGTGTGAGCGTGTGATCATGTGTGTTTCTGTTACCATGTCATGCCGTGTGATCATGTGTGTTTCTGTGTGATCATGTGTGTTTCTGTTACCATGTCATGCTGTGTGATCATGTGTGTTTCTGTTACCATGTCATGCTGTGTGATCATGTGTGTTTCTGTTACCATGTCATGCTGTGTGATCATGGGCATCTTGAGGAGAGTTCAGGTGTGCTCCACAGACAAGGGGTCAGAATAGGGAGAAAGGGCTTGTCACTGTGTGGTGTTGTGTGTGGTGTTGTGTGTGTGTGTGTGTGTGTGTGTGTGTGTCTGTGCGTGGGGTAAAGGTGTGCTTAGGCTGTGAGTGCGCGTGTGACAAAGAGAGAGAGAGAGTTTAAGAAAGAGCACCAATATAACTGGAGAAAGGCCTGTAACACTTCAGTCGCCACAATAGGAGGGATTTGGTTATTAGTGTATAATAATCCCCATGTCTTACGTTATTATTAGATAAAGAATCCTTTCCTCTCTGTGCGTCTGCCTGCGTGAGGTTTAGCCCTCTGTGGCCATCGTAACTCTGGTGGGCGGGCCCCGGCCGGGCAAGGGTGCTCGCAGCTTCCTGCTTCCTGCGAGGCAAGCCTTCTCCCGATTGGTCGGACAGGCTGCCAGTAGCATTCCAAGCCTGTGAGGTCATGGGGGTCTGCACCTGGAATGCAGGAGGAGGTGATCAGACTCCCTCTCCCCTCCACCCTCTGCCTGGTGCCGAACCCCAGCCCGCCGTGGAAACCCTGGGGATAGGAGGCTTTTAGACAGGGCCATTACTCAAACAGCTCCTGGTGTTCCTATAGACATGGGGCCAGTGTGCTCCTGGTGTTCCTATAGACATGGGGCCAGTGTGCTCCTGGTGTTCCTATAGACATGGGGCCAGTGTGCTCCTGGTGTTCCTATAGACATGGGGCCAGTGTGCTCCTGGTGTTCCTATAGACATGGGGCCAGTGTGTTCCTGGTGTTCCTATAGACATGGGGCCAGTGTGTTCCTGGTGTCCCTACAGACATGGGGCCAGTGTGCTCCTGGTGTTCCTGCACACATGGGGCCAGTGTGCTCCTGGTGCTCCTGGTGTTCCTATAGACATGGGGCCAGTGTGTTCCTGGTGTTCCTATAGACATGGGGCCAGTGTGCTCTTGGTGTTCCTATAGACATGGGGCCAGTGTGCTCCTGGTGCTCCTGGTGTTCCTATAGACATGGGGCCAGTGTGTTCCTGGTGTTCCTATAGACATGGGGCCAGTGTGTTCCTGGTGTTCCTATAGACATGGGGCCAGTGTGTTCCTGGTGTGTACAGCCTTGGTTTATAGGGTTTTTAGGGGACAGGTTGTTATTGTGCACAATGAGTGCAGTAATAAAACACACACACACACACACACACACACACACACACACACACACACACACACACACACACACTCTCTCTCTCCATCTCTACACATCTCTTTGTCCGGAGGAGCCTTCACTCTTCCCATTTGAAGGAATCCCCTGTGTCTCTGATTTGGATGGACTTTCAGCTATCATCCGTCTGCTTCATGGGCCTTTCTCACACACATACCCTCTCTACCTGTCTCTCTCTCTCTACCTGTCTTTCTCTGCCTGTCTCTCTCTGCCTGTCTCTCTCTCTCGATATGTCTCTCTCTCTGCCTGTCTCTCTCTGCCTTCCCCTGTCTCTCTCTCTCTCTCTCTCTCTCTCTGCCTTCCCCTGCCTGTCTCTCTCTATGCCTGTCTGTCTCTCTCTCTGTCTTCCCCTGGCTGTCACTCTGTCTCCCTTCACCTGTCTCTGTCTGCCTGTCTCTCTGTCTCTGCCTTACCCTGTCTCTCTCTCCCTCTCTCTCTCTCTCTCTCTCTCTTCTCTCTCTCTCTCTCTCTCTCTCTCTCTCTCTCTCTCTCTCCTCTCTATCTCCATGAAGGCTGGTTCTTTCTTGAAGTATCCCAGCATCTTATGTTTGCTTGCCACAGAGCTGTAATGTTTACCCTCCACCCTTTACCCTCCACCCTTTACCCATCCACCCTTTACCCTCCATCCTTTACCCTCTCTACCTCCCTTCCTTCTTGCCCCACCTCCCCCTCCATCTCTCTTTTTCCTCATCTCCCTCCTTCCCCCCCTTTTATTCTCCACTTGATTATTTCCTGCATTGTTGACAGTTGCTTTGGAAGAAGATAAAAGAGGTCTTTTAACCCCCCCCCCCCCCCCCCCCCCCCCCTCGCCGCCCCCTCTGGTTAGTGGAGGATGTGGTGAAAGGTAAAGTCATGGCTTCAGTTGTTTGCTCAGACTTTGAACTCTGGCTGTGTGTGTGTGGTTGTTTGCGTGTGTGTGTGTGTGTTTGTGTTTGTGTGTGTGTGTTTCATGGGCATGCCTACATCAGTAAGCCTGTTTTCTCTGCATTTGCCGGTGGTTTGGGTTGATATGTCTGTGCTGTATGTGTCATATCCTACCCATCATGCTCTGCTGGGGCATCAGGACTTTCACTTTCCTTCCTGTCCGTCACGCTGACGTTGCTGCTGGGAGGAGCCTGCAACGCCACAGAACCAGTGCCCAAATTCCTCTGTGCCCCAAATGGCAGGATGGGTGCCAATCAGACAGCAGAGATGGTCAGGGGTGTGACATCACCACACACGTCATTGAAGGGTGGAGCTCGTTGCTAAGTATGTTAAGACAAAGACCTTGTTTAGGAACACACAAAGGGTGTTGAGAGGCTTCCTAAAGTGTAAATGTTTGTTGCATAGGCTGTGCTTGGTGTGTGTGGTGAACCATGTGTCATGTGAGGCTCTGTGTGTGTGTGTGTGTGTGTGTGTGTGTGTGAGTGAGTGTGTGAGTGAGTGAGTGAGTGAGTGAGTGAGTGAGTGAGTGAGTGAGTGAGTGAGTGAGTGAGTGAGTGAGTGAGTGAGTGAGTGTGTGTGTGTGTGTGTGTGTGTCATGTTTGAGACGACCAGTGAATAAACAATGTGAGACCAGAGCCACGTCCTCCACCAATCAGCTATCGCCATATATAGAAAGAAAAAACAGACAAACTATGAAATCAATAAATATAAAAACCTTTCAAGGAATGAAGTTTCACATATCACCTGATTAATAAAGATTATAGAAAGTAATGATTTATTACATAATTTTTCCTTGTCGGTTGGTGGCTATTGGACAGTTGTCCCCCCCCCCTTAAAAGTAAGCCTATCTATTGCTACATTTTGGTGTGCTATGAGCATACTTTGTAATAAATATGGTAAATAAATAAATCATCTACTTATCAAGCTCAATATCCTGTGGATTCTGTGATTTTTCTGGACATTTGACCACTTCTGTTTTGAACATCCCATCTTTTATGCCTCAGTGAGATATGATTAAGATGGTTTTGTTGGTTGATAGATAGAGTGACATCTCTCAAATCCCTGGATATGTATGTCTGATAAGTTGACCAGGGGGGTCTGCACACACACACACACACACACACACACACACACACACACACACACACACTCACTCACACAGAGGATACGTGCCTACATTAGCATGCCAGCCATGTTTGTGTTGCTTGTTGGTAGGACCATGGAAAGTTCTCCCAGTCCTTGATGGCTGTTTTATGCACACGTGTGTTGGCGTGATTAAGTAAGTGTGTGTGTTTGTGTGTGTGTGTGTGTGTGTGTCTGCAGGAATATGTTTTTTCCTGCCTGTATGTTATCCAGGTGTGTGCACTCCAGCTTAACATACTACGGTTGTTGTGCTGCTGGCTTTGTGTTTGGGGTTTAGTGTGTGTGTGTGTGTGTGTGTGTGTGTGTGTGTGTGTGTGTGTGGGGGGGGGTTCTATGTGTGTGCACGTGGGCCTGTGTGCTCTGTGAAGTGCAAGTGTTTGTTTATGTGTGTGTCTCTCTCTCTCTCTCTCTCTCTCTCTCTCTCTCTCTCTCTCTCTCTCTCTGTGTGTGTGTGTGTGTACAGAGGGGGACTGAGAGAGGAAGTAGGTATTTTTTATGCAAAGCCACATGTTTTATTGCTTTCCCC
>CM030181.1:19584279-19589279 GCA_017639675.1 Aplochiton taeniatus | reverse complement strand
GGTGGCTCAGGAGTGACAATTTGGAGTCATTGTGTGTGTGTGTGTGTGTGTGTATGTGTGTGTGTGTGTGTGTGTATCTATGTGTGTGTATCTGTGTGTTAGACTCCATGAGTAATGATTGTTGCGTTTTGGGTTCAGTGCGGAACTTGAATATCCCTGGCACTTTGCCCAGTGTGTATGTGTGTGTGTGTGTGTGTGTGTGTAACACCTTGGTGTGTGTTTTCACTCTGTTCATCTAAGAGGCCATGCCCACACTTACACTAGGTGCTCTGTCTAAAGGTAGACACACACACACACACACACACACACTTAGACAAGTGCTTGATTGTTTTCTGGATTCATCATGGAATTTTTCAATTTCATGTTTAATCGTTGGTGGAAATGGACACCTCATTCTACCTGCATTCCTCTGGAAGAAGAAACCACAGAGAAAGAGAGGGAAGAGAGAGAAGGATACACACACAGAGAAAGAGAGAGAGAGAGAAGGATACACACAGAGAAAGACTATCTATTTCTCTATCCATTCCTCAGTCATCTAATCACCACTCCATTCATTCTGGCACTGTCCCCCAGCACTTATGACTGCTGTAGTCAGCCCCATTCTGAAACAGCCCACCCTGGATCCAGATATTCTGGGCAACTACAGGCCGATCTCCAACCTCCACTTCCTCTCCAAGGTGTTGGAAAATGCGGTTGCTGCCCAGCTCCAAAACCACCTAACCCTCAACAACCTCTACGAGAAATTCCAGTCTGGTTTCCGGTCGTCCCACAGCACTGAAGCAGTACCCAGGGTCACAAATGACCTCCGTCCAGCAGCTGATGCAGGCTCTCCATCCTTCCTGATCCTTCTGGACCTCACTGTGGCATTTGACACCATCAACAACTCCATCCTCCTAGAGCACTTCCAGAACACCATTGCTCTCCGGACGAGCACTGAGCTGGTTTAACTCCTACCTGCCAGACAGGACTGAGTTTGTCTTTGTCTGTCGGGCAGTATAACTCTCGGACACACCCTATCACCTGCGGTGTCTCCCAAGGCTCTGTCCTGGGTCCCATCCTGTTTATTTTGTACATGCTCCCTCTTGGCCGGGTTCATCAGCCAGCATGGAATATCTTTCCATTGCTATTCTGATGACACACAGCTCTACCTAAACACAGAACCTAGTCCATCTGCTGCCTGTACTGGTCCGATCACCTGCCTGGAGGAAATAAGGGTATGGATGAACCAGAATTTCCTCCAACTTAACAGTGGCAAGACAGAGGCTTTACTGATTGGTGCCCCACACCATGTCCAGCACTCCCCCTTAACCCACCTCACCATTGCTGGCCAGAATATCTCTCTCTCTTTCTCCATCTCAAACCTAGGCGTCAAGCAGTTCCCCCCTTAGGCTGTGGAATGCCCTCCCAGACCACCTGAGGCTGCCACAGACTATCATCTTTTATAAAACGTTTCTCTTTAAGAAAGCCTTTCGCTTGCTTTGTGTAGTTATGATAATATCTATGATTTATAAATATTTATGATATATAAATATCTATAATGATATTTTGCTTTGTCTTCCTCTTTTGCTTTGTTTGTTTTCATCTCTTTACATATTTAGCATATTTTATTATGTCATATCTTTGGGCCCCTCTCAGACTGGAACTCTGAGTCTAAGGTCTTTCTCTCTCTCTCTCTCTCTCTCTCTCTCTCTCTCTCTCTCTCTCTCTCTCTCTCTCTCTCTCTCTCTCTCTCTCTCTCTCTCTCTCTCTCTTTCTCTCTCTCTCTCTCTCTCTCTCTCTCTCTTCTCTCGCTCTGTCTCTCTCTCTCCCTCCTTCTGTCTGCCTCCCATGTTCCCATCAGAGCTGATCCCGCTGTTCCCAGCTGTCTGGGGTGGGGTTAGACCGCTAGTGTGTGTGTGTGTGTGAGTGAGGTGGGTGAATCTGAGACAGGATGGCCAGGCTGAGCTGGGAATGAGGCTCAGGCAGAGATAAGGCAGCAATGGAGGGATAGAGGGATGGAGGGGTAGTGTTGAGTGTATGGTCACCAGCTGTGTGATCTCTTTAACTCTTTCAGAGAGAGGAAGGCCAGCTGAAAGATGAGAGAGACAATGACACACAGCTGTTCCTCTTTGTAAGGCTGTGGGTGTGTGTGTGCGCTGTGTGTGTGCTGTGTGCTGTGTGCTGTGTGCTGTGTGTGTGTGTGTGTGTGTGTGTGTGTGTGTGTGTGTGTGTGTGAGTGTGTCCTGTGTGAGTGTGTGTGTGTGTGTGTATGTGTGTGTGTGTTTGCAGTATTACTCAGTAGCTCTTTAGCGGTGATATCACTCACCGGGGCTTAATTAAAACACCTACGTCACTCAGGGCTTTACCTTTGGCAGTGGTGTGTACGTGTGGCTACCGCCGCTGTGTGTGTGTGTGTGTGTGTGTGTGTGTGTGTGTGTGTGTGTGTGTGCGCATGCGCACGCGCATGTGCGAGTGTGTGTGTTTGTGAGTGCGTCAGAGTATGCCAATGCCATTTGTGTTCCCGGAGCTGTGTTGGGTGTGTGTGTGTGTTGGGTGTGTGTGGTCCTCCGGGGACAGGGTGTGTAATGCTGCAAGGCGGCACACCTAGAACGAAAACTATAACTATAACGATTTATAGTTTCACATCAAACAGCAATATTAGTATTATTATTATTATTATTATTTGGGCTTAACGCAAAGCCTTCCTTAATTTGGTTAGTTGCCATGAACACGTACAAAGGGTATTTTAATCACCTGCTGCTTTAAAACTGGGTTGGATGTTGGAGGTAGACTAATCTTAACCCTAACCCTAACCCTAAACATCCTAACCCTAACCCTATATACCCTAGCCCTATATATCTTAGCCCTAACCCTATATACCCTTGTCCTATATATCTTAGCCCTAACCCTATATATCCTTAGCCCTCTATCTAACCCTATATATCCTAGCCCTAACCCTATATATCTCAGCCCTAACTCTAACCCTATACACCCAAACCCTGTATATCCTAGCCCTAACCCAAAGGCCCTCTGGTGGTCTGACACCCCTCCAGATGAGTTATTTCTGAAGTATTAAACTCAAGACACAACGTCACATCAACTCAACTGTCCTGTTTATCTTATAGTGGTGGTAAGTCTGACATGTGGCAGTGTATACAGTGCAACAATGCACCGTCTAAATACAGTGTATACAGTAAAACAATGCACTGTCTAAATACAGTGTATACAGTGCAACAATGCACCGTCTAAATACAGTGTATACAGTAAAACAATGCACTGTCTAAATAGAGTGTATACAGTAAAACAATGCACCGTCTAAATACAGTGTATACAGTAAAACAATGCACCGTCTAAATACAGTGTATACAGTAAAACAATGCACTGTCTAAATACAGTGTATACAGTACAACAATGCACCGTCTAAATACAGTGTATACAGTAAAACAATGCACTGTCTAAATACAGTGGTACAGTAAAACAATGCACTGTCTAAATACAGTGTATACAGTAAAACAATGCACCGTCTAAATACAGTGTATACAGTAAAACAATGCACTGTCTAAATACAGTGGTACAGTAAAACAATGCACTGTCTAAATACAGTGTATACAGTAAAACAATGCACTGTCTAAATACAGTGTATACAGTACAACAATGCACTGTCTAAATACAGTGTATACAGTAAAACAATGCACCGTCTAAATACAGTGTATACAGTACAACAATGCACCGTCTAAATACAGTGGTACAGTAAAACAATGCACTGTCTAAATACAGTGTATACAGTAAAACAATGCACTGTCTAAATACAGTGTATACAGTACAACAATGCACCGTCTAAATACAGTGGTACAGTAAAACAATGCACCGTCTAAATACAGTGTATACAGTAAAACAATGCACTGTCTAAATACAGTGGTACAGTAAAACAATGCACCGTCTAAATACAGTGTATACAGTAAAACAATGCACCGTCTAAATACAGTGTATACAGTAAAACAATGCACCATCTAAATACAGTGTATACAGTACAACAATGCACTGTCTAAATACAGTGGTACAGTAAAACAATGCACTGTCTAAATACAGTGTATACAGTACAACAATGCACCGTCTAAATACAGTGTATACAGTAAAACAATGCACCGTCTAAATACAGTGTATACAGTACAACAATGCACCGTCTAAATACAGTGTATACAGTAAAACAATGCACCGTCTAAGTACAGTGTATACAGTAAAACAATGCACCGTCTAAATACAGTGTATACAGTACAACAATGCACCGTCTAAATACAGTGTATACAGTAAAACAATGCACCGTCTAAATACAGTGTATACAGTAAAACAATGCACTGTCTAAATACAGTGTATACAGTAAAACAATGCACTGTCTAAATACAGTGTATACAGTGCAACAATGCACCGTCTAAATACAGTGTATACAGTGCAACAATGCACCGTCTAAATACAGTGGTACAGTAAAACAATGCACCGTCTAAATACAGTGTATACAGTACAACAATGCACCGTCTAAATACAGTGTATACAGTAAAACAATGCACCGTCTAAATACAGTGTATACAGTAAAACAATGCACTGTCTAAATACAGTGTATACTGTACAACAATGCACCGTCTAAATACAGTGTATACAGTAAAACAATGCACTGTCTAAATACAGTGTATACAGTACAACAATGCACCGTCTAAATACAGTGTATACAGTAAAACAATGCACTGTCTAAATACAGTGTATACAGTGCAACAATGCACCGTCTAAATACAGTGTATACAGTGCAACAATGCACCGTCTAAATACAGTGGTACAGTAAAACAATGCACCGTCTAAATACAGTGTATACAGTACAACAATGCACCGTCTAAATACAGTGTATACAGTAAAACAATGCACCGTCTAAATACAGTGTATACAGTAAAACAATGCACTGTCTAAATACAGTGTATACAGTACAACAATGCACCGTCTAAATACAGTGTATACAGTAAAACAATGCACCG
>CM030181.1:19576779-19579279 GCA_017639675.1 Aplochiton taeniatus | reverse complement strand
TCTGATGAGTTGGCTCTGTGCCCGACAGGTGATCCTGGTGCAGGTGAACCCGGGGGAGACGTTTACAATCCGTGCTGAGGACGGCTCTCTACAGTGCATCCAGGGTGAGTCTCACCATCGTCACAGTATCACCAGAATCATAGTATCGTCATCATCATAGTATCATCATTAGGGTGAGTCTCATCAATATCACAGTATCACAGTATCAGAGTGGGTGAGGGTGAGGGTGAGGGTGAGGATGAGTGTTAGGGTGAGTGTGAGGGTGAGGTTGAGTGTGAGGGTGAGGGTGAGGGTGAGTGTTAGGATGAGTGTGAGTGTGAGTGTGAGTGTGAGGGTGAGTGCGAGGGTGAGGGTGAGGGTGAGGGTTAGAGTGAGAGTGAGGGTGAGGGTTCCTAGGACGTAAGAGGGGACTTCCTTGCCCGTCGTACAGTCTTGTTTTGGCCCCCCCTTGTGTTATTGTAGCTAATCAGCTACCCCCCCCCCCCCCACACACACACACACACATCCCTTCCTCCAATCAGGGTGGACTCACAGGAAGGTCCATGAGATATAACAGCATTACAGAGGCCAGACGGGTTGGCTGGGGGAAAGGGACACTGCTGGTCTGGACATGGGAGGGCCCTATGTGTATTACCTGTAGAGGGCTCTGTCTGTGTTCATTAGCCAGGTGGTTTGGGGTTATGTGTGAATGCACATGTTATTAATTGCTTGAGACACACACACACACACACACACACACACACACACACACACACACACACACAGACACACACACACTCCACAACACTGCCTCTGTCTTCCTCCCTCTCCCTGTCTTGCTCTGGCACAGCCTTGTTGAAAGAGGTCATTGAATTTAATGAGAGGTGGAATCTAGTGCAGTGGATTTAATAAGAGGTGGAATCTAGTGCAGTGGATTTAATAAGAGGTGGAATCTAGTGCAGTGGATTTAATAAGAGGTGGAATCTAGTGCAGTGGGTTTAATAAGAGGTGGAATCTAGTGCAGTGGATTTAATAAGAGGTGGAATCTAGTGCAGTGGGTTTAATAAGAGGTGGAATCTAGTGCAGTGGGTTTAATAAGAGGTGGAATCTAGTGCAGTGGATTTAATAAGAGGTGGAATCTAGTGCAGTGGGTTTAATAAGAGGTGGAATCTAGTGCAGTGGGTTTAATAAGAGGTGGAATCTAGTGCAGTGGGTTCTGAAGGCAAAAGTAGTTTCTCCTAAGCCAAAGACTGTCTGTGATTACTAAGACCTCAGAGCTGCGCTCGTGTGTGTTTGTGTGTGTATTTGTGTGTGTACGTGTGTGTGTGTGTGTGTGTGTGTGTGTGTGTGTGTGTGTGTGTGTGTGTGTACGTGTGTGTGATTACAGAGACCTCTGGGCACAGCCAGGATACAGGTTTTATATGAAGTAACCTCTGTTTAACTACTGCACTGCGGTACATACACACACACGCACACGCACACGCACACACACACACACACATTCCGCCAAGACCAACCCAGCTTGGACACTGCCACAGCAACCAAAGAGAGGGTCTGTCATAGACCCACCCCTCCTTCCTCCTCTTAAACACTACCAGGGTCTGTCATAGACCCACTCACTCACATAGAACCACGGCAGGACTACAGCAGTGTGTGCATGCACCCTAACCCTAACCCTAACCACGGCAGGACTACAGCAGTGTGTGCATGCACACTAACCCTAACCCTAACCACGGCAGGACTACAGCAGTGTGTGCATGCACACTAACCCTAACCCTAACCACGGCAGGACTACAGCAGTGTGTGCATGCACCCTAACCCTAACCCTAACCACGGCAGAACTACAGCAGTGTGTGCATGCACCCTAACCCTAACCCTAACCACAGCAGGACAAAGGGAGTCGTCCTGACCTGATAGTGACCACCATGCCTCTCCTCTCATCTCCTCCTCTTTCCTCTCCTCCTCTTTTCTCTCCTCCTCTTTCCTCTCCTCCTCTTTTCTCTCCTCCTCTTTCCTCTCCTCCTCTTTTCTCTCTTCCTCTTTCCTCTCCTCCTCTTTTCTCTCCTACTCTTTCCTCTCCTCCTCTTTCCTCCCCTCCTCTTTCCTACCCTCCTCTTTCCTCTCCTCCTCTTTTCTCTCCTCCTCTTTCCTCTCCTCTCATCTCCTCCTCTTTCTTCTCTGCCCCCCCCCCCCCCCTTCTACAGTTGGACCATTCCCTTGAGCTTTCCCACACTCACATCAAAGGCAGAGTCTTTAGAGGGTGTGTGAGGGTACCCGGCTCTGGAATGTGTGTGTGTTAGTGTGTGTGCGTGCGTGCGTGTGTGTTAGTGTGTGTGTGTGTGTGTGTGTGTGTGTGTTAGTGTGTGTGCGTGCGTGTGTTTTGTGATGTCCCCTTGCTGGGTTTGTGAGTTTACTGCTGGCTCTTTGTTAGCCTGTTAGCAGGGTGAGGAAGCTGTGTGGCGGAGCAACAGGAAATGACATCACAGGGGGCTGTCAAAGAGGGCGTGTCACTTCCTGTAGC
>CM030181.1:19569279-19574279 GCA_017639675.1 Aplochiton taeniatus | reverse complement strand
CTCTTCCTCCTCCTCTTCCTCCTCCTCCTCTTCCTTCTCCTCCTCTTCCTCCTCCTCTCTCTGTCTCGCTCGTCCTTGCCTATGCTTATCCTCCCCTGTTAGCTCCTCTTATCCTCCCCTGTTCCGTTCCTTATCGCTCATGCACGTGTGTTTGTGTTTGTTCTCCTCCTTGCACCTGCAGTGCACATCATTTGGAAGCTATATGTGTGTGCTTCTGTGTAAATTCCCTGTCTTCTCCAACCTCATTGGAGGAGAAATGATCTGAGGCAGGGAGGGGAAATTATCTGACGCAGGGAGGGGGAATGATCTGAGGCAGGGAGGGGAAATGATCTGAGGCAGGGAGGGGGAATGATCTGAGGCAGGGAGGGGGAATGATCTGAGGCAGGGTGGAGGAATGATCTGAGGCAGGGAGGGGGAATGATCTGAGGCAGGGAGGGGGAATGATCTGAGGTAGGGAGGGGGAGTGATCTGAGACAGGGAGGGGGAATGATCTGAGGCAGGGAGGGGGAGTGATCTGAGGCAGGGAGGGGGAATGATCTGAGGCAGGGAGGGGGAATGATCTGAGGCAGGGAGGGGGAATGATCTGAGGCAGGGAGGAGGAATGATCTGAGGCAGGGAGGGGGAATGATCTGAGGTAGGGAGGGGGAATGATCTGAGGCAGGGAGGGGGAGTGATCTGAGGCAGGGAGGGGGAATGATCTGAGGCAGGGAGGGGGAGTGATCTGAGGCAGGGAGGGGGAATGATCTGAGGCAGGGAGGGGGAATGATCTGAGGCAGGGAGGGGGAGTGATCTGAGGCAGGGAGGGGGAATGATCTGAGGTAGGGAGGGGGAGTGATCTGAGGCAGGGAGGGGGAATGATCTGAGGCAGGGAGGGGGAATGATCTGAGGCAGGGAGGAGGAATGATCTGAGGCAGGGAGGGGGAATGATCTGAGGCAGGGAGGGGGAATGATCTGAGGTAGGGAGGGGGAGTGATCTGAGGCAGGGAGGGGGAATGATCTGAGGTAGGGAGGGGGAATGATCTGAGGCAGGGAGGGGGAATGATCTGAGGTAGGGAGGGGGAGTGATCTGAGGCAGGGAGGGGGAATGATCTGAGGCAGGGAGGGGGAATGATCTGAGGCAGGGAGGGGGAATGATCTGAAGTAGGGAGGGGGAATGATCTGAGGCAGGGAGGGGGAATGATCTGAGGCAGGGAGGGGGAGTGATCTGAGGCAGGGAGGGGGAATGATCTGAGGCAGGGAGGGGGAATGATCTGAGGCAGGGAGGGGGAATGATCTGAGGTAGGGAGGGGGAGTGATCTGAGGCAGGGAGGGGGAATGACCTGAGGCAGGGAGGGGGAATGATCTGAGGCAGGGAGGGGGAGTGATCTGAGGCAGGGAGGGGGAATGATCTGAGGCAGGGAGGGGGAATGATCTGAGGCAGGGAGGGGGAGTGATCTGAGGCAGGGAGGGGGAGTGATCTGAGGCAGGGAGGGGGAGGGGAGAGTGGAGAAACGGGCAAAGAGACAAATGAGCCAGGGGGAGTCTAGGTGTGTGTGTGTGTGTGTGTGTGTGTGTGTGTGTGTGTGTGTCTGTACAGGTCAGATTGAGGAGAAGTAACCTTGACTCCTGCTTCCCTCGCCCTCTCTCTCTTCCTTCACTTCTCTTTCTCTTTTTCTTACTCCATCCCTACTTCCCATTTCCTCTTGCTTTTTGTCTGAACAGCTGACAGCACTAAGACCAAACACACACACACACACACACACACACACACACACACACACACACACACACACACACACACACACACACACATCTAGACACACACACACACACACACACACACACACACACACACACACAGACGCACACAAAGCAGAATTCAGTGGGGGAAAGTCCCTACTTATGGCAAATGTCCAGTCTTCTTTCCACTGAAATTCATCAGAGCTCCCTCTTTTCTCCTCTCTCTCTCTTTCTCTCTGTCTCTCTCTCTGTCTCTCTCTCTGTCTCTCTCTCTCTCTCTCTCTCTCTCTCTCTCTCTCTCTCTCTCCCTCTCTCCCTCCCTCTGTCAGATGCTTGCTAGTGGACTCCCTCTCAGTTAGTCTCCTGTCTCGGTCTGTAGTGTCTCTGCTATTTGTGACGGACACAAGCGGCTGGCTGTTCAGACTGTGACTCACACTGCAGGAATGACCCACATTAACATGTGGAGAGAGGGAGAGGGGGGGGGGGGGGGAGGAGGGGGGGAGGGGAGAGGGGGAGAGGGGGGGGGGGGGGGGGGAGGAGGGGGGAGGGGACGGGAAGGAGGAGGAGAAACAAACTGATGGAACTGGGACATTATGCAAAACAGAAGATTCTTGGATGGGTCAAGATGATGAGTGAGAGAGGGAGGGAAGGAGGGAGGAGGAGGGAGAGGAGGGAGGAGGAGAGAGGAGGGAGGAGGAGGTAGGAGGGGTGAAGGAGGAAGGAAAGGAACAGCAGGCCACCATTATGAGACATCCAGTCTGTGTAAACACCAACAGCTGTTTTTTTCCTTTTTTTCCTTTCTTCTTTCCTTTCTCCGTTTTATCGTTAGTTAGTTTGTTCTTCGTTCATTTAATCCTTCCTTCCTTCTTCCTTTCTTTCTTTCTTCCTTCCTTCCTTCTTCCTTCCTTTCTTTCTTTCTTTCTTTCTTTCTTTCTTTCTTTCTTTCTTTCTTTCTTTCTTTCTTTCTTTCTTTCTTTCTTTCTTTCTTTCTTTCTTTCTTTCTTTCTTTCTTTCTTTCTTTCTTTCTTTCTTTCTTTCTAGGAACACAGCATTTTGTACCTGTGTCTTTGAGCTGAGGGTGTAGAGTGGCCTGTAGAGGAGGTGCTGTTATGGGAGTAGAGCACTGATACCAGTAAAGAGGAGATGCTGTTATGGGAGTAGAGCACTGATACCAGTAAAGAGGAGATGCTGTTATGGGAGTAGAGCACTGATACCAGTAAAGAGGAGGTGCTGTTATGGGAGCAGAGCACTGATACCAGTAAAGAGGAGGTGCTGTTATGGGAGCAGAGCACTGATACCAGTAAAGAGGAGGTGCTGTTATGGGAGCAGAGCACTGACACCAGTAAAGAGGATTATTACTATTATTAACAGTGTGATTAGTCTTATTATTACTATTATTAATAGTGTGATTAGTCTTATTATTACTATTATTAATAGTATGATTAGTCTTATTATTACTATTATTAATAGTGTGATTAGTCTTATTATTACTATTATTAATAGTGTGATTCATCTTATTATTACTATTATTAATAGTGTGATTCATCTTATTATTACTATTATTAATAGTGTGATTAGTCTTATTATTACTATTATTAATAGTGTGATTAGTCTTATTATTACTATTATTAATAGTGTGATTAGTCTTATTATTACTATTATTAATAGTGTGATTAGTCTTATTATTACTATTATTAATAGTGTGATTAGTCTTATTATTACTATTATTAATAGTGGGATTAGTCTTATTATTACTATTATTAATAGTGTGATTAGTCTTATTATTACTATTATTAATAGTGTGATTAGTCTTATTATTACTATTATTAGTAGTGTTGTTATTATTGTACCAGGCTTTGGTTGTGGTAACAGATCCCTGATCATGAATGTGCAGGTCTGGCTCCTTCCCATGCAGCTTTTATTTCCATGGGAACGTTGAGTCCATCCTTACAGTGTATTAGCTGGCAGTGGTTGTAGTTCCAGCCTGCGTTACAATTTCAACTCTTTTATTTGATTTGCTAAATATGACTACAATAGTCTGCATCTAATACCAAGGTTTATATTTAGGCATGTTAACTTTAGCTTGGAGAGGTCTGGTATGTTGCATGATTCCAGGACTGCTTGTAATCCCAGCTTGTTGGCCTTGATGACATTATTATAATGAGCTTATGGTCCTAGCCAGGGTGAGCTAAAAAAGGGCTACTGGCTAGCCTAGTTCTTGTATGAATGTGTTCACCGATGTCACACACACGCACACACGCACACACGCACACACACACGCGCACACACACACACACACACACTCTCTCTCTCTCTCTCTCTCTCTCTCTCTCTCTCTCTCTCTCTCACACACACACACACACACCCTCTCTTTGTCTCTCATACACACACCCTCCCGTGTAGAGAAAGAGCTGATGCAGTCTTCAAACACAGCATAGCGTTAGAACTTATGATTTACATTCCTCAGGGAATCAGCAGCCTGCTCAAATTACATCGTAGCACCACAGACTCAGGATATCTGAGTGTGTGTGTGTGTGTGTGTGTGTGTGTGTGTGTGTCCACATACCCAAACTCAGCCCTCGGTCAAGAAGTCTGACGGAACTGAGTCACTGCTACAGCCGGTGATGGGGCGGGGGGGTTTCTGTGTGTGTGTGTTTGTGTTGTGTGTGTGTGTTTGTGTTGTGTGTGTGTTGTGTGTGTGTGTGTGGGGGGGGGGGGGGGGGGTTGTCTGAGTGTGTGTCTGTCTGTGTGTGTGTGTGTTTGTGTTGTGTGTGTGTGAACGTTTGTGTGTGTGTGTGGGGGTGTCTGTCTGTGTGTCTGTCTGTGTGTGTGTGTGTTTGTGTTGTGTGTGTGTGAACGTTTGTGTGTGTGTGTGGGGGGGGGGGTGTCTGTCTGTGTGTGTGTGCTCACCATGCCAGACTGTGTCTCTATCCTGTGCTGTTTCAGATGTCCTGTCTCCTCCAGTTCCTGTGTGAGTCCTCACTCTCCCTCCTCCCTCTCTCCTCCCCTCCTCTTCTCCCTCCTCCCTCTCTCCTCCCCTCCTCTCATCCCTCCCCCCTTTCTCCTCCCCTCCTCCCTCTCTCCTCCCCTCCTCTCCTCCCTCCTCTTTCTTCATATGGGTCATGGACCTGTTGATTGGACCTGCTCCATGTTGTCTCTCTGCTTTGTTGCTCTGTTTTTGTAGTTTGTAGCAGGACAGTGGGCTTAGAGTTCTGTTATCGTGTAAGTGTGTGTGTGTGTGTGTGTGTGTGTGTGTGTGTGTGTGTGTGTGTGTGTGTGTG
>CM030181.1:19549279-19551779 GCA_017639675.1 Aplochiton taeniatus | reverse complement strand
CCTCACCCTCACCCTCACCCCACCCTCACCCTCACCCCACCCTCCCCCGCCATGCAGCAGCCTTTGTAACATGGGACCCTAACCCTCACCCTCAACCCACCCTCCCCCTCCCCCTCACCTGCACCCTCCCCCGCCATGCAGCAGCCTTTGTAACATGGGACCCTAACCCTCACCCTCAACCCACCCTCCCCCTCCCCCTCACCTGCACCCTCCCCCGCCATGCAGCAGCCTTTGGGGGGTCTCCAGTGTAACATGGGACCCTAACCCTCACCCTCACCCTCAACCCACCCTTCCCCTCACCTGCACCCTCCCCCGCCATGCAGCAGCCTTTGGGGGGTCTCCAGTGTAACATGGGACCCTAATCCTAACCCTCACCCTAACCCTCACCCTCACCCCACCCTCCCCCTCCCCCTCACCTACACCCTCCCCCGCCATGCAGCAGCCTTTGGGGGGTCTCCAGTGTAACATGGGACCCTAACCCTCACCCTCACCCCACCCTCCCCCGCCATGCAGCAGCCTTTGGGGGGTCTCCAGTGTGTTCCAAGGGAGGGGTTGGTCAGCCTTGGTCCACCTAGGATTACAGAGTGTCCTCGTTGAGTAGTAAACGTTAATAAGACTTTATCATGTTGTAACACAATGCTCTACAACTACATCACTATGACCTCAGCTGGATGGTCCTGTGCTTTGGTCAGCAGCTGGCTGGGGCTGTTAAAACGTGTGTGTGTGTGTGTGTGTGTGTGAGTGTGTGTGAGTGTGTGAGTGAGTGTGTGTGTGTGTGTGTGTGCGGGGGGGTAGGATTCACCCTGACTCCCTCTCTCTTCCTGCATTCCTATTTCTGTCTGTCTGTTTAATCCCAGCTGTCTCCTCTTTGCCTGTGGTAGATCGCAGCACGCCCCCTGCTGGTGAGCAGTGGGACTGACCTCTGTGTTGTTTGTGTGCTTCTCAGATCACGACTTGGAGGGAAAGCGGGTTCAAGACATGCTCTCCGCCATGGACAAACCCCAGGTACCCCCACAGCCAACCCCCCCCCCCCCCGTTCCTCACACACGTTCAGAGTCCTGTCCGCCATGTTCCTCAGAGGAAACCTTGGAGACCACCAGCGACTCGGGGACGGTCTTGTTGGCTCTGTGTGTCTGTGTCACCGTGTGTATTCTATATATTTTTGGAAACATCTGCTCTGTAAAATGTATTCATAGAGAAAGGTGTAGGCCAGGGATATGGTATTGCGACAAAGTGCAGATGCTGTAATGTGACTACTGGCCACACGAGGGCAGCATTGTCCTGGTCACAATGCTTTCAGACAGGCTGCAAAGCAACAGCGCTAAGAGCATACCAGGTCATGGTTTGTCTCTGGGTAGTGTATGTTACCGAGGGCCTCCAGATTGTCTCTGGGTAGTGTATGGGGCCAAGGGCCTCCAGGTGTAGTCTGGGTAGTGTATGGGGCCAAGGGCCTCCAGGTGTAGTCTGGGTAGTGTATGGGGCCAAGGGCCTCCAGGTGTAGTCTGGGTAGTGTATGGGGCCAAGGGCCTCCAGGTATAGTCTTGGTAGTGTATGGGGCCAAGGGCCTCCAGGTGTAGTCTTGGTAGTGTATGGGGCCAAGGGCCTCCAGGTGTAGTCTGGGTGGTGTATGGGGCCAAGGGCCTCCAGGTGTAGTCTTGGTAGTGTATGGGGCCAAGGGCCTCCAGGTGTAGTCTGGGTAGTGTATGGGGCCAAGGGCCTCCAGGTGTAGTCTGGGTAGTGTATGGGGCCAAGGGCCTCCAGGTGTAGTCTTGGTAGTGTATGGGGCCAAGGGCCTCCAGATTGTCTCTGGGTAGTGTATGGGGCCGAGGCCTCCAGGTGTAGTCTGGGTAGTGTAGTTTTGGGGGGAAGACTTGCTCGGTACGTCAACTCAAACGGTCTCTGCTGGCTGCAGACGTGACTAGACAATTTGCTATCTTGTCAGTTAACGGCAGTGTTGGAAATAGGAATGGGAAATAGGAATGGGAAATAGGAATGGGAAATAGGAATGGGAAATAGGAATGGGAAAACAGAGGAAAACAGAGAGCAAGATGTGAGGCCAGTGATAGAACCTGACAGAGTGAGTCAGAGAGACATGCTTGAATGAGAGAGAGAGAGAGAGAGAGAGAGAGAGAGAGAGACAGAGAGACAGAGAGACAGAGACAGAGAGACAGAGAGAGAGAGAGAGAAAGAGACAGAGACAGAGAGACAGAGAGAGAGAGCTTGTCATCCTCCTACCTTCCTCTCTCTCTCTCTCTCTTTCTTTCTCTCTTTCTCTCTCTCTCCCTCTTTTGATCCAGCATACAGAAACACATGCTATAGATCCAGCTCAACGTAACCAGAAGAGACCTGCAATAGAATGTACATTTCTTGACCAACTAAAGTTGCGGTTGTCATGACTACACACTTTAGCAATATGACAGTCTCCTGTGCTTAGCGGTGCACAGTGGACCTGACCTGAGGGGTGTGTGTGTGTGTGTGTGTGTGTGTGTGTGTGTGTGTG
>CM030181.1:19514279-19524279 GCA_017639675.1 Aplochiton taeniatus | reverse complement strand
GAATCCTCTCTCTTTGCAGGTATATAAGGGTTAGGGTTAGGTATGTAATACTATATAATAGTAATGAATCCTCTCTCTCTCTGCAGGTATATAAGGGTTAGGGTTAGGTATGTAATACTATATAATAGGAATGAATCCTCTCTCTCTGCAGGTATATAAGGGTTAGGGTTAGGTATGTAATACTATATAATAGGAATGAATCCTCTCTCTCTGCAGGTATATAAGGGTTAGGGTTAGGTATGTAATACTATATAATAGGAATTAATCCTCTCTCTCTGCAGGTATATAAGGGTTAGGGTTAGGTATGTAATACTATATAATAGTAATGAATCCTCTCTCTCTGCAGGTATATAAGGGTTAGGGTTAGGTATGTAATACTATATAATAGTAATGAATCCTCTCTCTCTGCAGGTATATAAGGGTTAGGGTTAGGTATGTAATACTATATAATAGGAATGAATCCTCTCTCTCTGCAGGTATATAAGGGTTAGGGTTAGGTATGTAATACTATATAATAGTAATGAATCCTCTCTCTTCTGCAGGTATATAAGGGTTAGGGTTAGGTATGTAATACTATATAATAGGAATGAATCCTCTCTCTTTGCAGGTATATAAGGGTTAGGGTTAGGTATGTAATACTATATAATAGTAATGAATCCTCTCTCTCTGCAGGTATATAAGGGTTAGGGTTAGGTATGTAATACTATATAATAGGAATGAATCCTCTCTCTCTGCAGGTATATAAGGGTTAGGGTTAGGTATGTAATACTATATAATAGGAATGAATCCTCTCTCTCTGCAGGTATATAAGGGTTAGGGTTAGGTATGTAATACTATATAATAGTAATGAATCCTCTCTCTTTGCAGGTATATAAGGGTTAGGGTTAGGTATGTAATACTATATAATAGGAATGAATCCTCTCTCTCTGCAGGTATATAAGGGTTAGGGTTAGGTATGTAATACTATATAATAGTAATGAATCCTCTCTCTCTTTGCAGGTATATAAGGGTTAGGGTTAGGTATGTAATACTATATAATAGGAATGAATCCTCTCTGCAGGTATATAAGGGTTAGGGTTAGGTATGTAATACTATATAATAGGAATGAATCCTCTCTCTCTGCAGGTATATAAGGGTTAGGGTTAGGTATGTAATACTATATAATAGGAATGAATCCTCTCTCTCTGCAGGTATATAAGGGTTAGGGTTAGGTATGTAATACTATATAATAGTAATGAATCCTCTCTCTCTGCAGGTATATAAGGGTTAGCGTTAGGTATGTAATACTATATAATAGTATTGAATCCTCTCTCTCTGCAGGTATATAAGGGTTAGGGTTAGGTATGTAATACTATATAATAGTAATGAATCCTCTCTCTTTGCAGGTATATAAGGGTTAGGGTTAGGTATGTAATACTATATAATAGTAATGAATCCTCTCTCTTTGCAGGTATATAAGGGTTAGGGTTAGGTATGTAATACTATATAATAGTAATGAATCCTCTCTCTCTGCAGGTATATAAGGGTTAGGGTTAGGTATGTATTACTATATAATAGTAATGAATCCTCTCTCTGCAGGTATATAATACTATATAATAGGAATGAATCCTCTCTCTCTGCAGGTATATAAGGGTTAGGGTTAGGTATGTAATACTATATAATAGGAATGAATCCTCTCTCTTTGCAGGTATATAAGGGTTAGGGTTAGGTATGTAATACTATATAATATTAATGAATCCTCTCTCTCTGCAGGTATATAAGGGTTAGGGTTAGGTATGTAATACTATATAATAGGAATGAATCCTCTCTCTCTTTGCAGGTATATAAGGGTTAGGGTTAGGTATGTAATACTATATAATAGTAATGAATCCTCTCTCTCTGCAGGTATATAAGGGTTAGGGTTAGGTATGTAATACTATATAATAGTAATGAATCCTCTCTCTTTGCAGGTATATAAGGGTTAGGGTTAGGTATGTAATACTATATAATAGTAATGAATCCTCTCTCTCTCTGCAGGTATATAAGGGTTAGGGTTAGGTATGTAATACTATATAATAGTAATGAATCCTCTCTCTCTGCAGGTATATAAGGGTTAGGGTTAGGTATGTAATACTATATAATAGTAATGAATCCTCTCTCTCTGCAGGTATATAATACTATATAATAGGAATGAATCCTCTCTCTCTGCAGGTATATAAGGGTTAGGGTTAGGTATGTAATACTATATAATAGGAATGAATCCTCTCTCTTTGCAGGTATATAAGGGTTAGGGTTAGGTATGTAATACTATATAATAGTAATGAATCCTCTCTCTCTGCAGGTATATAAGGGTTAGGGTTAGGTATTTAATACTATATAATAGGAATTAATCCTCTCTCTCTTTGCAGGTATATAAGGGTTAGGGTTAGGTATGTAATACTATATAATAGTAATGAATCCTCTCTCTCTGCAGGTATATAAGGGTTAGGGTTAGGTATGTAATACTATATAATAGTAATGAATCCTCTCTCTTTGCAGGTATATAAGGGTTAGGGTTAGGTATGTAATACTATATAATAGTAATGAATCCTCTCTCTCTCTGCAGGTATATAAGGGTTAGGGTTAGGTATGTAATACTATATAATAGTAATGAATCCTCTCTCTTTGCAGGTATATAAGGGTTAGGGTTAGGTATGTAATACTATATAATAGTAATGAATCCTCTCTCTTTGCAGGTATATAAGGGTTAGGGTTAGGTATTAAATACTATATAATAGTAATGAATCCTCTCTCTCTGCAGGTATATAAGGGTTAGGGTTAGGTATGTAATACTATATAATAGGAATGAATCCTCTCTCTTTGCAGGTATATAAGGGTTAGGGTTAGGTATGTAATACTATATAATAGTAATGAATCCTCTCTCTCTGCAGGTATATAAGGGTTAGGGTTAGGTATGTAATACTATATAATAGTAATGAATCCTCTCTCTCTGCAGGTATATAAGGGTTAGGGTTAGGTATGTAATACTATATAATAGGAATGAATCCTCTCTCTCTGCAGGTATATAAGGGTTAGGGTTAGGTATGTAATACTATATAATAGGAATGAATCCTCTCTCTCTGCAGGTATATAAGGGTTAGGGTTAGGTATGTAATACTATATAATAGGAATGAATCCTCTCTCTCTGCAGGTAAATAAGGGTTAGGGTTAGGTATGTAATACTATATAATAGGAATGAATCCTCTCTCTCTGCAGGTAAATAAGGGTTAGGGTTAGGTATGTAATACTATATAATAGGAATGAATCCTCTCTCTCTCTGCAGGTATATAAGGGAGAGGAGGGTGCCTTCCCCATTTCCGGTCTCCAGGGCAACACCGACTACCGTTTCCGCGTCGGTGCCTGCCGTCGTTGCCATGACGCCTGCCAGGAGCTGTGC
Source organism: Aplochiton taeniatus (assembly GCA_017639675.1). Lineage (NCBI taxonomy): Eukaryota > Metazoa > Chordata > Actinopteri > Galaxiiformes > Galaxiidae > Aplochiton > Aplochiton taeniatus. The sequence goes on along the minus strand of CM030181.1, from coordinate 19,520,864 downwards.
GGGCCGCTGAGCCCCTCCACGCTGTTCACCCTGCGGCGCCAGGAGACGGGCACGTCGGACGAGCTGTGCCCGGTGGAGGCGGGCCGGAGGCCAGGGCTGATGTGGAGTGACGAGCGTTTTGCTGCGCTCATTGTCCTGGGCTTTGCCGGGCTCTCCATCCTGATGGCCTGCCTGCTGCAGTACTGCTTCATGAAGTGAGGGAATTGGACTCAATAGGATCGAAAAAGAGAAGGAGAAGAAGAAGAAGAAGAAGAAGAAGAAGAAGAAGAAGAAACCCCAGCCAAACAGAAATCAATTGCGGTGGAAAAACGAAAAAAAAAATGTCTGTGAAAGAACGGAGCGAATTGAGATCAAAATGGCTAAAACACTTGAGATGTAATGCTTTGTAGTCCCCACTATCCAGCCAGGCTTTCCTGGTCTCTCTGCCCCCGCACCCCCACCCCTCCTCTTCATCCTCTTCATCCTCCCCTCCACTCACTATCACAGTTCCGTGTGTGTGTGGGGGGGTCTATCTGGGAGTCGTCATGGGGACCAACGGTCACTCTCCAGCCTTACACTCACAGCAGTTACTCTTCAGACGGACTTGCATGTTTTTATTTTGTATCTTTTTTTTAACTTACATATTCGATTAGAGGAAACGTATTTTATTTTCTGTCCTTGAAGGTCAATTGCCTTACTTTTGTTTTTGTCTGATTTGCATTTCGCTGCAGTCTTTCATGGATTCGACTGTGTTCCAGTGTAGAAAGCTTTAGTCGTCCAGACAGTGTATTCATCTGCTGCCTTCTATACCTGTGGCTCCAACACAGCCACCCATCTCTACTGGCTCTCTCTTTCTCACACACACAGACACACACACGCCACACACACACACCCATCACACACACACACACATACACAAAACAAAACAAAATGATTGACTCACACTTGGACACACACATTAAGTCTACTCTGAGAAATCAATTTCCAATCATTTCTGTACCATTTATTCAGCTACCAAAGTGACGCTATCCATGCGTGGTGTAAGATGCTGCTATCCTGTGATTCTTTATATCTAATGAAAGATTGGAACCAGCTATCTAATATATATATATACTGTATTCATATATTATATCAAATATCTATGATGCTATAAAGGCTATGTGATATAAGTCATGTAGGGGAGTAGGAGTCTCCTCTAGAGGCTCCAATGCAGCCTGAGGTCAGTTCCACAGCTCAGAAAGTACAAGGACATCCTTAGAAACAGATCTAGGATCAACACTAACTCCCTGCGTCCCGTTTTGAACCGCAGATGGAGACAGAGGGTAACCCTGACCTTGGATGAGCCCAAGCAGGGCTGGAGTCTTTGATTGGCTCCCAGAACCAGGAAGAGGCTGCTGCAGGGCGTTTCATTGGGCGGTAGCCCTGTGGTCCTCTACCTGAGGGCTCCTTCTCTGTAACACGGTCCACTTGTGAAGCGCCGCCCAGCCTTACGAGCCAGAGGCCCAGTCTGACCGATGTCATGGGAACGGCAGCCTGCTCAGAGCAGACAGTTAGCCAGCGCTAGTCGTTAGCCTTTAGCTTGTGCTTTTTCCCACAGCAAACCTAGCATGGTTAAACTGGGACTCTCTTTTGCTAGCCTTTGAATCAATAGCCACATCTGAGGACCTCTCTCTTTCTCTCTCTCTTTCTCCCCTTCTCTTTCTCCATCCATCCCTTGTTTTATCTCCTTTAAGTGTGTGTCCATCTCGTCCTCTCGGTGTTTCAGTGAGATGTTTCCTGGAGCAGCAGTGGCTGCCCTCAGACAGACGTGTTCTCAGACCCATGGTGTTGCCATGTTCCTTCACCAAACTTCCCCCAAACAGAACAGAGCAGAACAGGGCATTCTGACATCTGGCCCCGACTCCCCTCCTTCCCTCCCCCCCCCCCCCCCCCCCCCCCACCCTTTAAGGTACAGCCCAGCACAGCCCACACTATCCAAAGAGTCACCCTGACCCGCCCACTATCCAGGGAACCTTCACAAGGTCCAAGGAGCGGAGCGAGAAGTCCCTTTAGCCTCACCCCCCTTCTCTGATTGGCCGCCCGGAATGTACCTCAGGGAGAGGGCCAAAGAGAGGGGAGGTCTGCCCAATAGGCCCGCCTTGCTGTCTCCATGGTAGCGTCTCTCCTCTATATCAGTCTCTCCCTCTCTTCGTTCTGTTCCCTGTCACCGTGTCTCCACTGTGCCTCGTCCTCCCGCTAAGCTGTGCCTTCTATGTGCCTGTTAGCAGAGTGGTTTACCTGCTCAAATACTTTGGCCAAAGTTGATGGGAAAGTTAAGGTAGAATTCTTTTTCTAGGTTTTTATTTATACTATATATTTGCATACAGTACTTTACATGCCAATTACAGTGCAATCTTCATTTATTTATTGTTAAAAGATTAAGAGACAAATGTAGTTATGTACTAATTTTTTTTTTCCTTGTAGCATGTTATTATTTTTCTTTGTTGTTGTTGGTTTTGTTTTCTGTTTTTATGGATGTAGTAGATGTGTGATTAAGGCCAGCATTCCTAATCTCAGTAACCCTTTAAGTATTTTTCTAGCTGTTGGGAGGCTGTAGCTCCAGGATGTCAGCGCGGTATCACTACATCCGTTTTGACACGTAACCAAATGCCTTTTCTTCATCTCTGTCCGGGCCGCGGGCTGGGTGACCCATGATGACGGAGTCTTGGTATGCGTAGAGATGTAGCACGTCCGCTAGTGTCAGATCAGGAGGTCTGGGACGGGATCCAAGTAGCTGCCTTTTGGCCCTTTTTGTTTATGTGGCTGACTAGTGTTATAATGAAGCTTCTGGTATCATACTGTTTGTTGCCAAAGTGCTGTGTCCATTCATTGTTCTATCTAAAGGGTTCTGGGCCGTATCACCACGACAACATAGCATTACTATTCTTATTATCTGACTGTTCTTATTCTCAAAAAAAAGGAAAAACATTAACTTGATCTGTGATTATGCTTCTTTTTTCATATTATCTTTTATTATTTTCATGTTTTGTTTTTTTGTAAAGCAAAAATGTGCCATTTTTTAAAGATGTGTGTCCCCCTTTTAACACACATGATGTCACAACAATCAAATCCTTCAGACTGACTATGATAATGACGATAATGATGATGATTCCAACCCTAAATAGCCCTAGGGGTTGTTGTGTATCCAGTGTTTTGCTTCGACACGATATGCAGAGATATATAGAGATATAGTTTAATGGCGATATATAGAGATATAGGTTAATGGCGATATATATAGATATAGGTTTATGGTGAGGAGAGCACTTTTTTTTAAAAAATCCGAGCATTGGTCCAGGTGAGATGGTCACCATGGACACACTGGCACAGCATTGTCTGTGACACACGTTGGCATCACTGTGGCACTGGCATTACTGTGACGTTGGCATGACTGTGGCACTGGCATTACTGTGATGTTGGCATTACTGTGATGTTGGCATTACTTTGTCACTGGCATCACTGTGACGTTGGCATTACTTTGTCACTGGCATTACTGTGAGGTTGGCATTACTGTGAGGTTGGCATTACTGTGAGGTTGGCATTACTGTGAGGTTGGCATCACTGTGACGTTGGCATTACTGTGACGTTGGCATCACTGTGAGGTTGGCATCACTGTGAGGTTGGCATCACTGTGAGGTTGGCATCACTGTGAGGTTGGCATCACTGTGACGTTGGCATTACTTTGTCACTGGCATTACTGTGACGTTGGCATCACTGTGAGGTTGGCATCACTGTGACGTTGGCATCACTGTGACGTTGGCATTACTTTGTCACTGGCATCACTGTGAGGTTGGCATCACTGTGAGGTTGGCATCACTGTGAGGTTGGCATCACTGTGCCGCCCACCGTGTAAAATCGACAGTTGTTCTGACTGTGTCCTAAAGTGTCTTTCTGCTATGCCCCTGCCCCTGCCCCTGCACCCCCCACCCCCACCCTAAGCCTTCAATGCCAGATCATGCCTGATGCAGGGACAGGGAGTAGTCCCAGGCCGGGGTATTTGTCCCAGGCCGGGGTATTTGTCCCAGGCCGGGGTATTTGTCCCAGGCCGGGGTGATTGTCCCAGGCCGGGGTATTTGTCCCAGGCCGGGGTATTTGTCCCAGGCCGGGGTGATTGTCCCAGGCCGGGGTATTTGTCCCATGCCGGGGTATTTGTCCCAGGCCGGGGTATTTGTCCCAGGCCGGGGTATTTGTCCCAGGCCGGGGTGATTCCCAGTTGTGGGCGAGTGGCTAGATGTGTGTTTTCAATGCTAATAGATCCATACAGCCCCTCAGGTCCTGCTCCTTTTGGTGCGTCTACATTTTTGCCCAACAACCCATATGTGTGTGCCTTCTGATTGGTTACATTTTTGTTCTTTAATTTCTTTGGGGGTCTGTTACATGAGTTTTACAGATGGGGAGATTATGACAAACGTAGACTCATGTATTTAAAACAATTTTTTAGGTGAAATAGATAAAGAAAGATATTTTTACCTCACAGTTTAAAACAAACATTCCAATGTTGTCATGGTCTACAAATTGAAAAAAAGAAAATTAATAAATTCATACATTTCTTCTTGTATTGTAAATGTTAGACAATTTCATATGCATTAAAGAAACTGCCATATCAATTTTAATGTATAGATTTTTGCAAATACTACCCTATGTATGTAAGACGTAAATGTATCGGTAGCGTATATATAATATATTTATGCCCAATAAATGTAAAAAAAAAATCTGACTTGGACTGCTGATTTTGTGTGTCCGTAGTTCTTTGACACTAATAAGACAAAACATTTGGAATGAGTCTAACCGCACATCCAGCAGACACAGCCTTTGCTTTCAACAGGCTGGTTTCCAAAATAGACTGCCTTATTAATAGCCTTTCAGCAAGCTAAGTGTAATTTGTGAGTGAGGGACTTTATGTGTTTGTGTGTGTGTGTGTCTGGGAACATTTCACGTTGCTCTGACATGCTTACTGATTTAAGAGAGAACATTGCCATTGATTCACCTCATCTCTCCAATTTCAACTCTTTCTTTTCAGTATCGGCACTTTCTTTGTGTCTTTGGTTTGGTTTGTAAATGTGTGTGTGTGTGTCTGTGTCCGTGTGTGTGTGTGTGTGTGTGTGTGTGTGTGTGTCTGTGTGTGTCTGTCTGTCTGTCTGTCTGTCTGTCTGTGTGTGTGTGTGTGTATGCGTGTGCGCGTACGACAGCGAGAGTGGATGTACGTGTGTTTAACTCCATGTGCCTGACATGAAGCGAGAGTTTGCCTTTGAGAAGGAGGCGGACTGTGAGTATAGTTAAGATGTACTCCCTGTGGCGGACTGTGAGTATAGTTAAGATGTACTCCCTGTGGCGGACTGTGAGTATAGTTAAGATGTACTCCCTGTGGCGGACTGTGAGTATAGTTAAGATGTACTCCCTGTGGCGGACTGTGAGTATAGTTAAGATGTACTCCCTGTGGCGGACTGTGAGTATAGTTAAGATGTACTCCCTGTGGCGGACTGTGAGTATAGTTAAGATGTCCTCCCTGTGGCGGACTGTGAGTATAGTTAAGATGTACTCCCTGTGGCGGACTGTGAGTATAGTTAAGATGTACTCCCTGTGGCGGACTGTGAGTATAGTTAAGATGTACTCCCTGTGGCGGACTGTGAGTATAGGTAAGATGTACTCCCTGTGGCGGACTGTGAGTATAGTTAAGATGTACTCCCTGTGGCGTGTCGCGGATTTTTTATGTCTCCGCACTCCAGTGAGATCGAAATAATTAAATACTTTGAGAAATAACGTCCGCTTGCTTTTAGTGGTTTTAATGGAGATGAGTAAAAAGGTAACAGAGTTGATATACAATATATATGCCACAAAGTAACAAAATAAAAAACTGATCAGATAAAAGAAAACCCTAACTGCAGTCCAAAGTCATACAAAATGAGGATGTATAACTGGTGCGCACAAAATCACAATCCCCCCTAACGTCCCTTATATACACGCTTCCTTAGGAATGTTGATTTAGTGCAATTGCAGTCAGCATCTCCTATCTCTCGGACCTTCCTAGATCAAAGAGTTCTTTTACACAGGGCAATAAACAATGCCATCTGGCTGACCGGTCCTAAAGTCTAACATCTTATTACACCTAAACAGGAAATGGCTAAGCCCCTTGTGATGAAAAAGGCAACTGTTAGGTGAAGAGATTAGCCCCAGGGGTTCAATCTTAACTAACAAAGGGGAACTTTGTTTGAACTCATAGGAAAAACACAGAGTAACATTCATAGTAAAGGCTAAATTACATTTTTCCCATCACAGGTGTCAATAGACTCCTAATAGACTCCAAATACACTGCTAATAGACTCCAAATACACTGCTAATAGACTCCAAATAGACTCCTAATAGACTCCAAATAGACTCCAGATAGACTCCTAATAGACTCCAAATACACTGCTAATAGACTCCAAATAGACTCCTAATAGACTCCAAATAGACTCCTTATAGACTACAAATACACTGCTAATAGACCCCAAATAGACTCCAAATAGACTGCAAATAGATTCCAAATAGACTCCAAGTAGACACCAAGTAGACTCCAAGTAAACTCCAAAT
>CM030181.1:19504279-19509279 GCA_017639675.1 Aplochiton taeniatus | reverse complement strand
AACTGACAAAAACGAGACGATAACTAAATAAAATTCATGATGACAAAAACTATGACGAAATCTATTGACATTCTGCTCAACTAATAATAATGAGTGATAATGTTAGGGAGGGACGATTTAGGAAGAGATCCAATCAGAATATCTGGAATGGTCATATGGAGGCTAGATTAGATTCACACAATGTAGGCTCCTGATCTACCGGACGCCAATCGCAACATCAAAACATGTTCCCTAGCCTTTTCTGGCCAGGAAGATAAAAAGGGCATGCACTGCAAGTTAAACTAGCTAGGAAGTTTGGTTGTTAAAGAAAAAGTATTTGTTTGCATAAGATGGGTACTTCGACAGTCAAACTTGGGACTTGGGACAATCTTCTAGAGAAACGCTTAAATAATGCATAAGATTAAATTAGCTAAACCTTTAGTCGACTAAAATCTTACAGATTAAATCTAGACTAAAACTAAAAAAATTCAGCTAACAAAAATATGACTAAACCTAAATGGCATTTTAGTCAAAAGACTATGAGTAAAACTGAATCAAAATTTGCTGTCAAAATGATCACTGGTGGGGAGAGAGGGTGAGGCGGAAAGGGTTTAGGTCACACCAACAAATAGGATGCCCAGAGTCGAAATCTCCATGTATATCACGCCTAAATAGAATGAAATCCCCCTGAGAAACCTTTCCCTCAAACCACACAACTCTCCACCGATTAAAGAAAGGGACAATAGATTCTAGGGTTATGTACTGTTGTTGTAAAAACAAAATATATATATGGTTTTTCGGCGTGATTGCAGTGGTCTTACCTAACATCTTGACAGTCTGCCTGTTGTTCTTATCCCTGTGCGCTACGCTGGGGCCGATGCTGGCCTCGCGGCGCCTCTGCCACAGGCGGCGGCCAATGAGGCTGTAGAGCACTGTCAGACAGAACACTGGCAGGAAGAAGAAGACGGAGCTCAGCCACACCATGGCCCCCATCAGACCGGACTTCACGGCGTACTGGGTCATCTTACACTCACTGGTGTCCCCGGGGTCCTCGTGGCCAGTGTCAGACTCATTGTGCCATATTTCGTAACGCTCCACTCCCACCATAACAAACACTGGTGCCGCGCTCAGGAGGGAGACGACCCAAAGCACTAGGATGAGCGCGCGCACCCGCGTTTTGGTGACCAGGGCTTTAGCGCGCAACGGGAAACATATAGCCAGGTAGCGCTCCACGGAAAGTGCTGTTATATTAAGAATGGTGGAATACGTGCACGACTCGGAAACAAACATAAAGAGTTTGCAGAGTGCGTCGCCAAAGCGCCAGGGGGTGATTTTCCATAGGCGGTAGAGGTCAGGAGGCATACATAGGAAGATCAGCAAGTCCGACACGGCCATGCTGCTCAGGTAGAGGTTCGTGGTGGTGCGCATATCGCGGTACTTGCTGACCACCAGAATGGTCATGACATTGCCGGTGACGCCTACCAGGGACAACAGGGAGCAGGCGATGGTGATTACCGTCAACACGGGGATAGAATAGTAGTTCCCGGGAGTTTCGCCGTCCCAGAATGAACCGTTCCCGCTCTCCTCCCCGCTGCAGTTCAGGAAAAGGCAGTCGGAACGGTTGGGCCAGGAGGGCATCCTGCCCACTCATTCACGGGACTGTGGCTGGCCCTGGCCGGGAACGGCACCCTGAGTGTGGAACTCCTCAAGGTGCCTCATGCTCTCCTCCCCGTCCCCCATCTCCACCCCTGAAAGAATCAATATGAGATTAGAATAACATGTATTTGGAAGATAACTTGGTATTATGTGCCTGTATTTATGTGCAGGCAATAAATACAATGTAACATGACAGATTACAAGACAATTACGCTTGCATGATAATAATTTACACCAGCGCTCTGGGACTACTTAGCCAGTCAAATCCTGGCATAATAATTGATTATGTTGCTTACCGATGCGTAAAATATGAAACGTATCTCTTGAGTAGTGTTGTCCGCCCGGTTTACAGAGAAAGTGAACGCTCCAATCGCTAGTACTTGAAACAAGCTTGATTTTGTTCACCGATGTTGAATGCTAGAGGTTTGCAGATTACACTCTGGACCAAAATTGTAACCAAATATTTTCTAAATCTTAAAAAAAAAAGTCCCCATATGTGCCAGGGTGGGTAGAACCCAAACTACTGTCCTCAAACAGAAGACATTACACGTCTCACAAACAATGAAATAGCTTTGTCGGTTACAGTCATGGCACGGCTTTTCAATAAGGGGAAAATAGAGTGCAGGCATCAAAACAAAGCCTTTCTGGAAAGGCCAGTGAAGTATTTAAGAAACATCCAAACCCAAACCCGCTGGCTGTGTCCTGTATCCATTCCCTTTACAATGGCACAAACACGCGCGTAAATATCTTGGAGAGACATTACCACCCCTTATCCTCTGTGCACACCGTCCAAATAATATTCCTCTTGAACACACCACGCGCTTGCCTACTGCATCTAATGAAAACAAAACGGTAAAATATGGCAAGCATAGGCGCACGCCGCGCACCAGAGAGCGCGTGAGGCTGAGTCAGAGCCAGAAGGATCCTAGTGATTTTACCCTATGCGGCAGTACCTAACAGCTCGGGAGACAAGACAAATGTAAACGTCTCAGGTAAATAACAATCTAAACGTCTCAGGTAAATAACATAAACCTCAGTTATTGCAAAATATCTTGGAGAGGCCACAGGTTGCAATTGCCCGCCAATAGAGAAGTGCTATTTGATAATAAATTCTCCGGGGGAAAAAAATAATGAAGTTATAGAAAATCACTTCCTCCCTCTCATAAGCCCCTGGAACCTGGTGTAAAATATGAATGGAGTGAAATGTGGTGTGTTCCATTCCCGGAGCGCATCACTAACCAAGCAGGAGGGCAAGGAGAAGAGGTGCTCGCTGGAGGCTGACACCTGCTGGGGAGGTTTAGTGCCGAGCTGATGTCTCATGTTAACCTCCTCAATAGGTCTACCCAATGCAGTAAGTATATTTTTGTATTGAACCTTTATTTAAGCAGAGAGTACCATTGAGATTAAAATCTCTTTTGTAAGACAAACCTGGTCAAGGAGGCAGCAGTACAACAACCCAAGTGAAATACAGAGGACATCCATACTAACAATTTAACCAAAAGTACACAATCAGAAACACAGAAATCAGAAAGACATCAAAATCCTCCATGACTCTACAAAGCATTGGCAGTTATTAAAAGATTCAGCTTCCAGGGCTGTGACAGTTTGTTTCAAAGGTCCTAATGAGACCAGGTCTAGCAGTTTCAAGGGTTAGGGTTAGGGTTAGGGTTAGGTTAACCCTAACCCTAATGAGACCAGGTCTAGCAGTTTCAAGGGTTAGGGTTAGGGTTAGGGTTAGGTTAACCCTAACCCTAACCCTAACCCTAACCCTAACCCTAACCCTAACCCTAATGAGACCAGGTCTAGCAGTTTCAAGGGTTAGGGTTAGGGTTAGGGTTAGGTTAAGCTAACCCTAACCCTAACCCTAACCCTAACCCTAACCCTAACCCTAATGAGACCAGGTCTAGCAGTTTCAAGGGTTAGGGTTAGGGTTAGGGTTAGGTTAAGCTAACCCTAACCCTAACCCTAACCCTAACCCTAACCCTAACCCTAATGAGACCAGGTCTAGCAGTTTCAAGGGTTAGGGTTAGGGTTAGGGTTAGGTTAACCCTAACCCTAACCCTAACCCTAACCCTAACCCTAACCCTAACCCTAATGAGACCAGGTCTAGCAGTTTCAAGGTCTTCTGCATGGCCTTCCAAGTGAAGGGGGCAGAGTGCATGACGGCCCTATTCATCTCAGGCCCTAACCCTAACCCCTCTAACCCTAACCCTAACCCTAACACTAACCCTATTCATCTCAGGCCGTGTCTAACCCTAACCCCTCTAACCCTAACCCTAACCCTAACACTAACCCTATTCATCTCAGGCCGTGTCTTTGTGAACAATACTAGAAGCTGTGACCTAACCCTAACCCCTCTAACCCTAACCCTAACCCTAACACTAACCCTATTCATCTCAGGCCGTGTCTAACCCTAACCCCTCTAACCCTAACCCTAACCCTAACACTAACCCTATTCATCTCAGGCCGTGTCTTTGTGAACAATACTAGAAGCTGTGACCTAACCCTAACCCCTCTAACCCTAACCCTAACCCTAACACTAACCCTATTCATCTCAGGCCGGGTCTTTGTGAACAATACTAAAAGCTGTGACCTAACCCTAACCCCTCTAACCCTAACCCTAACCCTAACACTAACCCTACTCATCTCAGGCCGGGTCTTTGTGAACAATACTAAAAGCTGTGACCTAACCTAACCCTCTAACCCTATCCCTAACCCTCTAACCCTAACCCTATTCATCTCAGGCCGGGTTTTTGTGAACAATACTAAAAGCTGTGACCTAACCCTAACCATCTAACCCTTACCCTAACCCTATTCATCTCAGGCCGGGTCTTTGTGAACAATACTAGAAGCTGTGACCTAACCCTAACCCTCTAACCCTAACCCTAACCCTATTCATCTCAGGCTGGGTTTTTGTGAACAATACTGAAAGCTGTGACCATAAGGAATACTTTGGGACACTTTAAAAAGACATAGGTTTACATAATAAGATGGAACTAGGCCTTCCATTGCCTTATAAATAAATATGTACCAATGATAATAATCCCACTGGCCAATCCTTTAAAAGCTTCTCGCCTGATCGGGACCAAACATTGACTTGTTGCATAGTGGTTAAATATCCCTCCATTACTGTGGGTTATAGCTAGGTGTGCTGTTAGCTTGTTGCATAGTGGGTAAATATCCCTCCATTACTGTGGGTTATAGCTAGGTGCGCTGTTAGCTTGTTGCATAGTGGGTAAATATCCCTCCATTTCTGTGGGTTATAGCTAGGTGTGCTGTTAGCTTGTTGCATAGTGGGAAAATATTACTGTAGTTATAGCTAGGTGTGCTGTTAGCTTGTTGCATAGTGGGTAAATATCCCTCCA
>CM030181.1:19489279-19494279 GCA_017639675.1 Aplochiton taeniatus | reverse complement strand
TCTGTGTGTGTGTGTGTGGGTGTGTGTGGGTGTGTGTGTGTGTGTGTGTGTGTGGGAAGAGCTGGAGCGGGACGAACAGGTGTCCAGCCGGAAGGTACTGGACATAGTCTCTGTGTGTGGGTGTCTCTGTGTGTGTGTGTGGGTGTGTGTGGGTGTGTGTGTGTGTGTGTGTGTGTGGGAAGAGCTGGAGCGGGACGAACAGGTGTCCAGCCGGAAGGTACTGGACATAGTCTCTGTGTGTGTGTGTCTCTGTGTGTGTGTGTGGGTGTGTGTGGGTGTGTGTGTGTGTGGGAAGAGCTGGAGCGGGACGAACAGGTCTCCAGCCGGAAGGTACTGGACATAGTCTCTGTGTGTGTGTGTCTCTGTGTGTGTGGGTGTGTGTGGGTGTGTGTGGGTGTGTGTGTGTGTGTGTGCACTGTGTGTTTTGCTGGTTAATGTTGGTGCTTTGGAGGTCCTAATGTGTGTGTGTGTGTGTGTGTGTGTGTGTTGTGGTGATGCAGAGGCAGCTGGAGGACTACCTGAACAAGCTGCTTAGGATGGCCATGTACAGGAAGTACCATCACACGGTGAGTAACACGACTCACCAACCACAGGCTCTCAAACCCCCGATGGCACGTTAAGTTGGTGTTTGTCACTGAGTGTGTTCCCTCCTGTGTGTGTGTGTGCGTGTGCGTGTGTGTATCCTCAGATGGAGTTCATAGACATCAGTCAGATGTCCTTCATCCACGACCTGGGACCTAAAGGACTGTAAGTAAACCCTCTGGTCCTCATACACAACCTCCCTCTGGTCCTCATACACAACCTCCCTCTGGTCCTCATACACCACCTCCCTCTGGTCCTCATACACCACCTCCCTCTGGTCCTCATACACAACCTCCCTCTGCTCCTCATGCACCACCTCCCTCTGGTCCTCATACACAACCTCCCTCTGGTCCTCATACACCACCTCCCTCTGCTCCTCATACACAACCTCCCTCTGCTCCTCATACACCACCTCCCTCTGGTCGTCATACACCACCTCCCTCTGCTCCTCATTCACCACCTCCCTCTGGTCCTCATCTTATAACTGAACCTGCTGATTGTTTTATCTTCCATGTTGTTAAGGGTTAGGGTTAGGGTTACATATAGCTGTATCTTCCATGTTGTTAAGGGTTAGGGTTAGGGTTACATGTAGCTGTATCTTCCATGTTGTTAAGGGTTAGGGTTAGGGTTACATGTAGCTGTATCTTCCATGTTGTTAAGGGTTAGGGTTAGGGTTACATGTAGCTGTATCTTCCATGTTGCTAAGGTGTTGTCCCTGTTGCTTGTCTCTCAGGGAGGGGATGATCTATAAGGGTTAAGGTCAGGGTAAGGGTTAGGGTTAGGGTAAGGGTCAGGGTAAGGGTTAGGGTTGGGTTAGGGTTTTCCTCCATGTTGTTAAGGTCTTGTCTCTTAGGGAGGGGATGATCTATAAGGGTTAAGGTCAGGGTAAGGGTTAGGGTCAGGGTAAGGGTTAGGGTTAGGGTTAGGGTTTTCCTCCATGTTGTTAAGGTCTTGTCTCTTAGGGAGGGGATGATCTATAAACGCTCTGGCGGCCATCGCATCCCGGGGCTGAACTGCTGTGGTCACAGTCAGGTCTGCTATCGCTGGTCCAAACGGTGAGTGGACTGCTCTGCCACACACACACACCTTTATTAGTATTATTATTATATCATTAGTATTACACACCTTTATTATGATTATTATATCAGCATTATTATGCTCTACCCTAACCCTGACCCTAAACCCTCACCCTGACCCTAAGTCCTCACCCTTACTCTAACCCTAACCCTCTCTTTCTGCCCCTTTAGCTGGCTGGTGGTGAAGGACTCCTTCCTGCTCTACATGAAGCCTGACTCTGGGGCCATCTCCTTTGTGCTGCTGGTGGACAAAGAGTTCACCGTCAAGATGGACTCCAAAGACACAGAGACCAAACATGGACTACGCATCGACACCCTCTCCAGGTAGGCTGTGCGTTGATGCCCTCTCCAGGTAGGCTGTGCATCGACACCCTCTCCAGGTAGGCTGTGCATCGACACCCTCTCCAGGTAGGCTGTGCATCGACACCCTCTCCAGGTAGGCTGTGCGTTGATGCCCTCTCCAGGTAGGCTGTGCATCGACACCCTCTCCAGGTAGGCTGTGCGTTGACACCCTCTCCAGGTAGGGTGTGTGTCGAGACCCTCTCCAAGTAGGCTGTGTGTCGGCACCCTCTCCAGGTAGGCTGTGTGTCAACGCTCTCTATAAGACCAGAAATTCATTTTTCAAATATAACCCTTTTTCATTGTGTGTGTGTGTGTGTGTGTGTGTGTGTGTGTGTGTGTGTGTGTGTGTGTGTGTGTGCGCGCAGGTCCCTGTTGCTGAAGTGCAGTAGCTTCAGACATGCCCGTTGGTGGGGCCAGGCTCTGGAGAGCTTCGTCAGGACTCACGGTAAAGCCTTCCTACGTGATCACCGCTTTGGGTCCTTCGCTCAGGAGGAGGACAACATCCCGGCCAAATGGTACGACGTTATGGAGGGGTTTATGAAGCTATTTACTGAACGGAGTGAGACGTTATGGAGGGGTTTATGAAGCTATTTACTGAACGGAGTGAGACGTTATGGAGGGGTTTATGAAGCTATTTACTGAACGGAGTGAGACGTTATGGAGGGGTTTATGAAGCTATTTAACAGAGTGGCATCTTGAAAGTAGAGCCGTAATCATTTTTTTATTACCTTCTATTTGGTTTTCATAGTTATGATTCGTGGACAGGTGCAGTATTATGGATAGTATAGAGGGTATAGTATTATAGTCAAAAAGCCTAAGGTCTGGATACTGGTGGCAGAATGAACAGAGGCCGTTCTGTTTTTGTGAAAAAAGGAAAGGATTTTTAGACTCAACAGTGGTCTGGGTCTGGAGAGAAGAGTGAACTGTGTTGTTCCTTGTTGTGGTGAATGGACCCTCACAGCTGGTGGGGTGGGGGGGTGGGGGGGGGTGGGGGTGGGGGTAGCGCGAGGCGGGGGGGGGGGGGGGGGGGGTAGCAGGATGTGTAGGGGTAGCAGGGGGTGGGGAGGGGGGGTAGCAGGATGTGTAGGGGTAGCAGGGGGTGGGGAGGGGGGGTAGCAGGGGGTGGGGAGGGGGGGTGTAGCAGGGGGGAGGGATGCCCTTTGGGACGGATGTTAAGAGTGTCCATGATGGGATAGCTCCTCTTCTCCCCCCCCCCCCCCCCCCCCCCCCCACCCCCCCCACCCCCCAACTAAAGAAATCAACAGAAAATAGCTGTTTCCTCCTCACTGTGGTGTCGTTGTATTTTCATGTTGGTGCTCCTACCACAGCTGAACGGCTACAGAGCAGAATGGACTAGACTGTTACACAGGGTTCATCTGCAGACATGCAGTATATACACTGGAGTCTTGGTCCAGAGATAATAGTGTGAACGTGCTGCACAAGGTCTACTAACATAATGTAATGCTGTGTTCTTATTGATTCTTATTATTATTGATTATTATATATTGATGTGGTGGACATGTCTATCAACCTGTTCTGTTGTGTCTCTTCAGGTATGTGAACGGCAAGAGTTACATGGAGGACTTAGCCGACGCACTGGAGGAGGCTAAGGAGGAGATCTTCATTACTGACTGGTGGTGAGTGTGTGTGTGTGTGTGTGTGTGTGTGTGTGTGTGTGTGTGTGTGTGTGTGTGTGTGTGTACGCCTGGGGATTCAGCCAGATGTGTATGAGTGGATAAGCTATTGGTTGAGGTGTCTTTGCATTCAGCACTTTCTAAAGTGAAAACAGAACTAGCCCGTCAGAGGCAAATCTAGGGTTAGGGCTAGAGCTAGGGCTAGGGTTAGGGTTGGTGTTGGTGTTGGGCTTGGGGTTAGGGTCAAGGGTTAGAGTTAAGGTTAGGGTTAGGGTTAGGGTTGGGGTTAAGGGTTGGAGTCAAGGTTAGGGTTAGGGGTTAGAGTTTAGAGTTAAGGTTAGGGGTTAGAGTTAAGGTTAGGGTTAGGGTTAGGGGTTATTGTTAGGATTGGGGTTGGGGTTGCTGCTCTGCCTCTGTACCAGGCAGGGTGTGGTCAGAGTGGAGGTGAAACCCAATGCAGCCATTTATTCATCCCATGGAACAACGCAACACAAAGGCGTGAGAAAGCCTCTCTGTGCATGGGTTACATAACGGCTGTGAAAGAGGAGCTGTGGAGTGTGAGACGCACCTTTTCATGTGCTGTGGCGTCGTCTTCATAAACCACCCTACACTGGGGATTGTTGTCTTCATAAACCACCCTACACTGGGGATTGTTGTCTTCATAAACCACCCTACACTGGGGATTGTTGTCTTCATAAACCACCCTACACTGGGGATTGTTGTCTTCATAAACCACCCTACACTGGGGATTGTTGTCTTCATAAACCACCCTACACTGGGGATTGTTGTCTTCATAAACCACCCTACACTGGGGATTGTTGTCTTCATAAACCACCCTACACTGGGGATTGTTGTCTTCATAAACCACCCTACACTGGGGATTGTTGTCTTCATAAACCACCCTACACTGGGGATTGTTGTCTTCATAAACCACCCTACACTGGGGATTGTTGTCTTCATAAGCCACCCTACACTGGGAAATGTCAGCCCAGGGGATGTTTGTTTTCTTCCCACCTGACATGGTTTTAAGGTCACGGCTTCTCTCTGAGCTCTGGCTGTTTATCACAGTGGGTTAAAAGGTAAAGTACGGTATGTTCACACTAAAGTTATCTCATGTACATACTACAGCCTGGGCCAAAGTTATCTCATGTACATACTACAGCCTGGGCCAAAGTTATCTCATGTACATACTACAGCCTGGGCCAAAGTTATCTCATGTACATACTACAGCCTGGACTGGTTTGTTTCACTGTACTGGGAATGGAGGACTGGTTTGTTTCACTGTACTGGTTTCCTGAAGGGAGGACTGGTTTTTTTCACTGTACTGAGAATGGAGGGCTGGTTTGTTTCACTGTACTGGGAATGG
>CM030181.1:19479279-19481779 GCA_017639675.1 Aplochiton taeniatus | reverse complement strand
CACACACACACACACACACACACACACACTCACACACACATAGATGCACATCATGTCATGTCATGTGGTGAGATGGGTTTAGTAGTGGAGGAAATTATTCCTGTCCTCTGCATTTAGACACATGGCCTCACTTCTCGAACCTCTCATCTACTAACATATAGTCCACTCCCCCAGAACCAGAACCCATCCCTCTTTCCTTAAGGCCTGTCATTGACTCTCCCTCTCTCTCTAACTCTTTTATTCCATGCCCACCCCCTCTCTCCCCCCCACCATCCTCCCCCAGACTTCATAGACAGGTACACCACCCCTAGGATGCCCTGGCATGACATCTCCTCTGTGGTCCATGGCAAGGCAGCACGTGATGTGGCACGCCACTTCATCCAGCGCTGGAACTTCACCAAGGTAACACACACACACTCTCACACACACACACACACACACACACACACACACACACACACACACACACACATGTTCACACGCAAGCTGATAAATGCTCACACATACATAAACACACACACACATTCATTTGCTGTTGTTGGTCACACACAAACTGACATGACTGGTTCAACTGCCTATCTTTAGATTTGACCCCTTTTCATCTCTCTCTCTCTCTCTCTCTCTCTCTCTCTCTCTCTCTCTCTCTCTCTCTCTCTCACTCTCTCTCTCTCTCTCTCTCTCTCTCTCTCTCTCTCTCTCTCTCTCTCTCTCTCTCTCTCTCTCTCTCTCTCTCTCTCTCTTTCTCTCTCTCTATAGATCATGAAGCCCAAGTATCGCGCCCTGTATTATCCCTTCCTCCTACCAAAGTCTCACTCCACAGCCAGCGAGCTGAGATACCAGGTCCCTGGTAGTGTGACTGCCAAAGTACAGGTAAAAGAAAACACACACACACACACACACACACACACACACACACACACACACACACACATGCTCCAACCCTGTTCTTGGTATGTTCTTGTCTTTATGTCATTGTGTAGGCCGTGTAACTGAAATAGGTCTGAAACTCTTCATAGTGAAACGTTGGATGCCAGTAGTTGTGTGAAACATTTGTTTTGTTGTGTGTACTGGTCAGGTGCTGCGGTCCGCAGCTGATTGGTCAGCTGGAATCAAATACCATGAAGATTCCATCCACGCTGCCTACGTCCAGACCATCGCCAAGAGCAGACACTACATCTACATAGAGGTAGATAGAGCAGACACTACATCTACATAGAGTTAGATAGAGCAGACACTACATCTACATAGAGTTAGATAGAGCAGACACTACATCTACATAGAGGTAGATAGAGCAGACACTACATCTACATAGAGGTAGATAGAGCAGACACTACATCTACATAGAGGTAGATAGAGCAGACACTACATCTACATAGAGGTAGATAGAGCAGACACTACATCTACATAGAGGTAGATGGAGCAGACACTACATCTACATAGAGGTAGATAGAGCAGACACTACATCTACATAGAGTTAGATGGAGCAGACACTACATCTACATAGAGATAGATAGAGCAGACACTACATAGAGTTAGATAGAGCAGACACTACATCTACATAGAGGTAGATAGAGTAGACATTACATCTACATAGAGGTAGATAGAGCAGACACTACATCTACATAGAGGTAGATAGAGCAGACACTACATCTACATAGAGTTAGATAGAGCAGACACTACATCTACATAGAGGTAGATAGAGCAGACACTACATCTACATAGAGTTAGATAGAGCAGACACTACATCTACATAGAGGTAGATAGAGTAGACATTACATCTACATAGAGGTAGATAGAGTAGACATTACATCTACATAGAGGTAGATAGAGTAGACATTACATCTACATAGAGGTAGATAGAGTAGACATTACATCTACATAGAGGTAGATAGAGTAGACATTACATCTACATAGAGGTAGATAGAGCAGACACTACATCTACATAGAGGTAGATGGAGCAGACACTACATCTACATAGAGGTAGATGGAGCAGACACTACATCTACATAGAGGTAGATAGAGCAGACACTACATCTACATAGAGGTAGATAGAGCAGACACTACATCTACATAGAGGTAGATAGAGCAGACACTACATCTACATAGAGGTAGATAGAGCAGACACTACATCTACATAGAGGTAGATAGAGCAGACACTACATCTACATAGAGGTAGATAGAGCAGACACTACATCTACATAGAGTTAGATGGAGCAGACACTACATCTACATAGAGGTAGATAGAGCAGACACTACATCTACATAGAGGTAGAGAAAGCAACTTACATTACAGTGACAGCCCCCCTGGAGCAACTTAGGGTTAAATGCCTTGCTCAAGGTACACTAGTGCTGGTGGTCCCATGGGGATTTGACCTTATGACCTTTTGGTCACCAGGTAGCAGTCCCACCCACTGGGTCACCAGCATCCTAACCCCTACCCATAGTGGAGCATCGTTAACTAACCCTAACCCTAATCCTAACCCCTACCCATAGTGGAGCA
>CM030181.1:19469279-19474279 GCA_017639675.1 Aplochiton taeniatus | reverse complement strand
GCTCTTTATTCTGAAATCATAGCAGTGGACCCACACATCCTCCAGCTATTGCTGTCTTTCCCAACCATACCAGTTATTACCCAGTAACCCTGTGGGCATAGCCTGGGTCACACAGAGGAAACACTGCTACCAGTTATAACACAGTAACCCTATGGGCATAGCCTGGGTCACACAGAGGAAACACTGGTACCAGTTATTACCCAGTAACCCTATGGGCATAGCCTGGGTCACACAGAGGAAACACTGCTACCAGTTATAACACAGTAACCCTATGGGCATAGCCTGGGTCACACAGAGGAAACACTGCTACCAGTTAGTACCCAGTAACCCTATGGGCATAACCTGGGTCACACAGAGGAAACACTGCTACCAGTTAGTACCCAGTAACCCTATGGGCATAGCCTGGGTCACACAGAGGAAACACTGGTACCAGTTAGTACCCAGTAACCCTATGGGCATGGGGGCTAGTCCAGGGTGAGATTTTATCAATCTATTAGTTGATGGACTTTCTCAGTCTTGAACACTTACTACAATCATGCTTGTAGTCTTATTCATGGCCTAGAGAGGGCGCTATCATGCCTGTAGTCTTATTCATGGCCTAGAGAAGGCGCTATCATGGCTGTAGTCTTATTCATGGCCTAGAGAGGGCGCTATCATGCCTGTAGTCTTATTCATGGCCTAGAGAGGGCGCTAGCCTCTTAGATATGCTCTACTCTGTCCAGTGTGTGTTTGGATGCAGAGCCTGCTGGCCACTCTGTCCAACACTTCTAAAGCATACAAACACATCTTTCTATGTAATGTAAATACTGACAGAGGTTGATCACAGTTTAATAAATAAGTTAAGACTCAAAGCCAGAACAAGGTGCTGGCAGATCCCTGCTAGCATGTTGTCCAGTTAGCCATGGCTGATGAGGAATGGTTTGGCCAGCAGAGGCCAGCCTAGCCCGGCTCTGTTTGGTTCAGCAATGTTAAAACCTGCTTGGAGACGTGATGGAGAAGCAAGCAAACCCTCTCGTCTTTCTCTGTGCCTTTCGTCCAGCACTTTGACACCAACCACCTTTGTTTCCACACATTGCATTTTTGCACACTCCTTTCCAAATGTCTATCTGTTGATCTGTTGATATAACACAGGAAGCCATGCTTTGTATGGTTAATAAACGTAGTACTCTTAAGGATGTATGCATTGTTACTATTATAAATGGTATACATGTGTGTGTTTGAGAAAGAGTTTGTATTTGTGTGTGTGTGTGTGTGTGTGTGTGTGTGAGATAGATAATCTGTGTGTGTGGGACCGAGGCAACCCTTTTTGTCTTCAGACACAGACGCTCTGTCTCCAGAACACAGAACCAACAGACGCTCTGTCTCCAGAGCACAGAACCAACAGACGCTCTGTCTCCAGAGCACAGGCCCAACAGACGCTCTGTCTCCAGAGCACAGACCCAACAGACGCTCTGTCTCCAAAGCACAGAACCAACAGACGCTCTGTCTCCAGAACACAGAACCAACAGACGCTCTGTCTCCAGAGCACAGACCCAACAGACGCTCTGTCTCCAGAGCACAGAACCAACAGACGCTCTGTCTCCAAAGCACAGAACCAACAGACGCTCTGTCTCCAGAGCACAGAACCAACAGACGCTCTATCTCCAGAGCACAGACCCAACAGACGCTCTGTCTCCAGAGCACAGAACCAACAGACGCTCTGTCTCCAGAGCACAGACCCAACAGTAACACTGGGGAGTGGGGCTGCCTGTTTGGGCTGTCATTTCTAATGTGGCAGCGGGCTGTGCAAGATGAATCATCTGCATGCATCATCACACACACACACACACACACACACACACACACACACACACACACACACAGACAGTGACTTGCTGACAAACAGCTGTTGTTGTCGGTTAGGTAGAATTGAAACAAGTTTAGGAACAATTTTTTCCTCACCTGTTTATTAGCAATCACAACAAGTGTCAACTCGCAAAAAACGAACACATTCCCGCTTACACTGGAATTCCCAAATACATTTCAGCCTACATTGGAATTGCCAAATACATTTCACCCAGTTGTGTCCTTCTTAAATTGATCCGTTTTACGAAGGGGAAGAGATCTACATTGGAATTCCCAAAACTTTTCCCTTTAGGTGACAGACACTGTTAACCTCAGAGAGGAAGCTGTTCACCTTGGCACTCACTGGGCTTCCATCTCCCAGTAAAGAGCAGTGCTATAGAACACATCCACATTTCACAGGTAAGGTATGGTGTGGGAATCTCTAGCTGTACTGTCTGATCTTTAGCTTACACACTAGTTCCCCACTCTACACACGCACACAGCTAGGAACCAAACATCTAGGAAAGGCTGTTTTTCTTTTGAAGTAACCAGTAGATACTATTACCCCAATGACTAACAAATAGACCTGTCTATCCTCTATCTCTCTATCTCTCTATCTCTCAATCTTCTATCTCTTTACCTTATATCTCTCAATCTTCTATCTCTCTATCTTCTATCTCTCTATCTCTTTATCTTATATCTCTCTTTCTCTCTATCTCTCTATCTCTCTATCTTATATCTCTCTATCTCTCTATCTCTCTATCTCTCTATCTCTCAACCTTATATCTCTCTATCTCTATCTCTCAATCTTCTATCTCTCTATCTCTCTATCTTATATCTCTCTATCTCTCTATCTCTCAATCTTCTATCTCTCTATCTCTCTATCTCTCTATCTCTCTATCTTCTATCTCTCTATCTTATATCTCTCTATCTTATATCTCAATCCTCTATCTCTCTATCTCTCTATCTCTCTATCTCTCTATCTCTTTATCTTATATCTCTCTATCTCTCTATCTCTCTATCTTCTATCTCTCTATCTTCTATCTCTTTATCTTATATCTCTCTATCTCTCAATCTTCTATCTCTCTATCTCTCTATCTCTCAATCTTCTATCTCTTTATCTCTCTATCTCTCTATCTCTCTATCTTCTATCTCTCTATCTTCTATCTCTCTATCTCTCTATCTCTCTATCTTCTATCTCTCAATCTTCTTTCTCTCTATCTTATATCTCTCTATCTCCCATCATGGTCTTGCCAGAATATTGCGTTAGCATGTGTGCGTGTGTGTGTGTGTGTGTGTGTTTGTTCTGGCAGCACTTTGCTTTATTTGTGTTTCTATCAAACCACTGTACCATACGAATAATACTAGCACAGGCTATTATCTGAGCAGATATCAAGGAATAAAGTCCCTGCTATTTCTCACAAAGGAAAGCACCACTTTCAGCAGCAAGCAACATATCCATTCACACAGAGACACTGCTGCAAACAGAATCCTGATCCTTCTCGTTCTAAATAAGACAGCAGACAGAGTTCAGTTTTCCACTGAACTCAAACAAGTTTGACAGGGCCCCAGACCTAGCTGCATGGTAACCATGTAAACGGGTGCATGGTAACCATGTCAATGGTTTGTTTAGAACATGGTTTCTTAAGAAAGGAGAGAGGAGGAGTAGGAGGAGAAGGAGGAGGAGGATAGGGAGGAGGAGGAGGTAGTGAAGGAGTGTTAAATACAAACCACGTAAACTCTCTGCCATTCCTTGGTGCCCACAACCTCTTCCTCTGTAGAATCATAAGGTACACCAACCTCTTCCTCTGAAGAATCATAAGGTACACCAACCTCTTCCTCTGAAGAATCATAAGGTACACCAAGGTCTTCCTCTGAAGAATCATAAGGTACACCAACCTCTTCCTCTGTAGAATCATAAGGTACACCAACCTCTTCCTCTGTAGAATCATAACATACACCAACCTCTTCCTCTGAAGAATCATAAGGTACACCAACCTCTTCCTCTGTAGAATCATAAGGTACACCAACCTCTTCCTCTGTAGAATCATAAGGTACACCAACCTCTTCCTCTGTAGAATCATAACATACACCAACCTCTTCCTCTGTAGAATCATAAGGTACACCAACCTCTTCCTCTGAAGAATCATAAGGTACACCAACCTCTTCCTCTGTAGAACCATAAGGTTTAGTTTAGAAAGCAGATTGTATTATTTAATTCATCATACATTTAATCATGGAAAAACTAACAAAGAGAGGTCTTTCTACATTTATAACAAATATTTATATCATTTTTTTATGTAATATGCTTGCAATATATTGACCATATGCCTTTGATCAGGTGTTTGGTGAGGCGGGAGGTCTGTTCTTCCTTTCTTTCTTTCTTTCTTTCTTTCTTTCTTTCTTTCTTTCTTTCTTTCTTTCTTTCTTTCTGTGTCTTGTTTTGTGTTGGGTTCCCCTGTGTCTATCATGCTATTTAAGTTTTTTATATTCTCGCTCGTTAATTCATTGTGTTTGTTTGCTGCCAGCGGTGTCTCTTGCTGTGGTGGTTTTCAGGCTGTGTGAATTAAATCATGTATTCTTTGAATGAATGATTTGTCTCCATGAGTTTCCATGACACCCACATGTTTTTCTGTTCTCTTTGGAAATATTGGAATAATATGACAAATCATTAGGTTTGGAATTAAGTTTACACAACATTTACAACAACTGTCAATAAGTGCCAAAATATTTCCCTTTGAAATGTTATGAAGTATTGATTATGGCTCGTTGCCAGCACTACCTAACCAACTGGAAATCTACACGGTTAGTCTAGAGTAATTTTTTATAGAACACATTTTCAGAAGCAAAACATCATCATGCACAATGGGGCGTTTTCCTGTCTTGTTTCACCGCAGGTAGATTACCAGGTTACCGTGCTATTTCACGCCATGCCTACGTCAGTGCGTCGTCCAATAGGCGGAGTTTCGTCGGCAACAGCCCCTCCCTCTCTGTGTGTCTGACTGTCAGTCGCGCTCCAGAGCCAGACCAGCAGCAATCCGTCTAAATCGCAGCATCTTTGACTAGGGCTTCCAATATTTCTTCTGGACAAGCTCGGACCTGCAATCATGGCGGAGGCGATGTGCACGTCCCGTTTTTATATCCCGTTTTTTTTGCAATAGCGTTATTTCAGGATC
>CM030181.1:19459279-19461779 GCA_017639675.1 Aplochiton taeniatus | reverse complement strand
TCACATTCACATTGTTGTGTGGGAGAATGATTTTTGGCAGGTTGTGGGAGTGCGAGACAGCAGGAGACTGTGTCTCTGTGAGAGAGAGAGAGAGAGAGAGAGAGAGAGTGTGTGTGTGTGTGTGTGTGTGTGTGTGTGTGTGTGTGTGTGTGTGTGTGTGTGTGTGTGTGTGGAAAGAAAATAAATGGAAAGTATGAAAAGAGAGAGAAAGAGAGAGAAGCAGAGGGCATCTCCTCAGACCCAGCTGACAGGTTGACAGGAATGCTGAGAGTGACAGAATTAGGCTAAACCGAGAGAGAGATGGAGGGAGGAGGAGGAGAAGGAGGAGAGAGAGATGGAGGGAGGAGGAGAGGGAATATGGAGGACACAGATACAACTGAGAGAGAGGGAGAGAGAGAGGCTCCAGACTGAACCACCTCCACCTGATCCACAGAACCTCTCAGCACCTCCTTTCTGCCTGCTGCCCTCTGAGGGGGGTGGGGTTTTGTGATCTGCTCTTTTCCACCCCCCCTCTCCCTCCCTCCCCGCGTACAGACTGGGAAGACGACAGAGAGAGACGGAGAGATGAATGACTCAGAGGAAGGAAGATGGCTGCTATGTGTGGGAGCAGAGTAGCTGGTTAGCCATGCTCCCAGACTGCAGGAGAGAGTCAATGAAGTGACGTCATAGCACAGCACTCCACACCATCTGGGATGAACGAGGGAGAGAGTGCAGCACTGGTAGATTGACTGTGGTTGGTTGGAGAAGAACAGGAGGAAGAGGAGGAGGAGGGGGGGTGGGGGGGCAGGGTAGTGGAGCAGAGAGTAAGAAAAAGAGCGAGACAGAGAGAGTGAATACCAGCTATTGTTTGAACGCCGTAGCAACCAAGCCCAGCCAAGCAGGGGGAGCAGTGGGGAGCAGTGTGTTAGACCATAGTGTGTGTGTGTGTGTGTGTGTGTGTGTGTGTGTGTGTGTGTGTGTGTGTGTGTGTGTGATGAGGGGTGTGAGTGGGGGCTGGGGGGGCAGTGGGTTTTGTCAGTCTCTGGTGGTCAGTCTCTGGGTCTGGTAGTCTGGTGGTCAGTCTCTGGGTCTGGTAGTCTGGTAGTCAGTCTCTGGTGGTTGGCTGGACCTAATAAGTCAGTTAACAGCAGGAATTGATTAGCATGTTAGGCTCTGGTTGATTAGCATGTTAGCCTGTGTTTGATTAGCATGTTAGGCTGTGGTTGATTAGCATGTTAGCCTGTGTTTAATTAGCATGTTAGGCTGTGGTTGATTAGCATGTTAGCCTGTGTTTGATTAGCATCTTAGGCTGTGTTTGATTAGCATCTTAGGCTGAGGTTGATTAGCATGTTAGCCTGTGTTTGATTAGCATCTTAGGCTGAGGTTGATTAGCATATGAATGACATGATTGATGTGTGGATAGCGTACTGGGGTGATGTGAGGCCCAGGTCTTCTGAATGTGTGTGATTCTAACTGGTCTGTCCTCTGTCTGTCTCTCTGCAGGACCCTGCTGGGATCTTTGAGTTGGTGGAGCTAGTGGGCAATGGAACCTATGGACAAGTCTACAAGGTAATCTATCGATCTATCTATCTATCTATCTATCTATCTATCTATCTATCTATCTATCTATCTATCTATCTATCTATCTATCTATCTATCTATCTATCTATCTATCTATCTATCTATCTATCTATCTATCTATCTATCTATCTATCTATCTATCTATCTATCTATCTATCTGTCTATCTGTCTATCTGTCTAAGAGTAAGTGAATGTAAAGGAACTGGCCCAGCGTAAAATGCTGAATGAGGAGTGCCCCCCGCCTCCCTCTCTCTGTTTCTCTCCTCCTCCACTCTATGTAGAGTCTATCTCCCAGGCCCATGCCTGGTGGTGGTGAGGGGTGTAAAGGAAGCGTTGCCTCCTAGCTGCATCCCCTCCCTGTTAGTGGGCTTCTGATGTCACTCTATCTCTCAGTCCAGACCACTGGCTTTGCTGCCCCCCACCCCCCCGTCCATTGGCTTTGCTGCCCCCCACCCCCCTGTCCGTTGGCTTTGCTGCCCCCCCCCCTACCCCCCCCCCCCCCCCCCCCCCTCCTCCTCTCTACTTCCTTCCTCTACCCCTCCTCTTCCTCCAGGACGTCACTGTGGTGAAGGACACAGAGTCACATGGCCCTTCCTAGATCGCATGGCTACAACATAGACACTGTGTGTTTGTTTGTGTGTGTGTGTGTGTGTGTGTGTGTGTGTGTTTACATACTTGTGTTTATTTAACGTAGCTGTGAGTGAAGGTCAACTGGAAATGCAGAGAAGTTACTCCCTCCTCTGATTGGTTGAGACTATAGGTCAGCCAGAGGTTGTACATGCCTTTCAGAGCTCCTAGAAACACTCCTGAAGGGATCCACTAGTGTGTGTGTGTGTGTGTGTGTGTGTGTGCGTGCGTGCGCGCGTGCATGCGTGCGTGCGTGCACGTGTGTGTGTGTGCGCGTGTGCCAGCCGTTGAGACAGCAGAGGGAAGCGGAGGC
>CM030181.1:19446779-19451779 GCA_017639675.1 Aplochiton taeniatus | reverse complement strand
TTGTGTTTGTGTTTGTGTGTGTGTGTATGTGTATGTGTGTGTGTGTGTTGGGTGGGTGGGCGGGTGGGTGTGTGTGTGTGTGTGTGTGTGTGTGTGTGTGTTGGGTGGGTGGGT
Source organism: Aplochiton taeniatus (assembly GCA_017639675.1). Classification (NCBI taxonomy): domain Eukaryota; kingdom Metazoa; phylum Chordata; class Actinopteri; order Galaxiiformes; family Galaxiidae; genus Aplochiton; species Aplochiton taeniatus. Next base: position 19,451,665 of record CM030181.1, on the reverse strand, counting down.
GGGTGTGTTGGGTGGGTGGGTGGGTCTTTGTGTGTGTGTGTGTGTGGGTGTGTGTGTTGGGTGGGTGTGTTGGGTGGGTGGGTGGGTCTTTGTGTGTGTGTGTGTGTGTGTGTGTGTGTATTCGTTTTTTATGCCTAGGAAGCAACCCTCAACCCATTCTCCCCATTGCACCGTTACTATGCCAACAGCCTGATTGGGATCAACATGAGGTAGTGCCAGGCAAGCGTGTGTGCACATGTCCACGTGTGCACGTGTGGGAGTGCACGTGGATTCGCCGTGGCATGGATTAAGATTAGTGTGACCCGTACACTAGCCATAAGGGGCCGATGGTATGTGCCAAGGTGAAGCCATGTGTTATTTGGATGGTTGGACAGAAAGTGGCACTGCCACCCAAAGGAGTCTCTCAGCCCATCAATGGCATCTCCTCCCCCCTCACCCCTACCCTCTCCTCAACCCCCACACAAAGCCCTCAAGCCCCCTGGCAGTCTAAGCAGGACAATAGTCTCTTCTTCTCTCTCTCTCTGTGTGTGTGTGTGTGTGTGTGTGTGTGTGTGTGTGTGTGTGTGTGTGTGTGTGTGTGTTTGTATGTAAGCCACTGTACTCTGGCCGGCCAGGACTGTTGCTAGGCTACAACAGGAAGTGTCCTGCATAGTAAATTTGTCTGGGGGGGGGGGGGGGGGGGGGGGGCTATGTAATTGACTTGGCAAGCACGCACACACACACAAACACACACACACACATGGACGGACATACACACACACACACAGACACAGTCAGTCAGTATACCCTAGCGGTTCTAAAGCAGTTGCTTTGTGGTCTTGTCTTTCTGAGGCTGGGAGAGAATGATGAAGAGAGTTTTGGCTTTGCAGCTTGCGGCACACAGACACTTATAGACCCTGTGTGTGTGTGTGTGTGTGTGTGTGGATGTGTGTGTGTGTGTGTGTGTGGGGGGCGGGGGGTACTAGGTACTCTGCTCACTGGTCCCTTTTCTCTGATTCGTCGTAGTCTGGGTTATCTTGTGGATTAGAAGGTTGAGGGGTTAATTGCAATCATAATATATTCAATTTTAAGGTCGTTATCTTTTTGCCTGCAGAAAGATTAAACCAATTTGTAGCTTTTTGGTGGACACAAATGTAATAAAAAATGAGGGTGAATGAGGTTTTGTAACTTTTGCAAGAGATTTGATTTGAAGTTATAACTGATGGCCCAATGAAATGTTTTGGGTCTGTAATACATAAATATCATTCCTCTGACCCGTATGTGTGGCAGCTGTCCTTGGCTTCTCCCTGATCCAGGGTCAGTGATGCTGGGCCTCTGCCCATTGCACTGCACCATCACAACATCAATGTACTATCTCATACCAGCAGGCTCAGGCAAGGCTGAGTGTGTGAGTGTGTGAGTGTGTGAGTGTGTGAGTGTGTGAGTGTGTGAGTGTGTGTGTGTGTGTTCATATTTCCGGTGTCTAGTGCCAGTGCTAGTCCAGTGGATTCTCATATGCCACAGCACTACACAAACTGATGCCCTGCTTAGGTTATTACACCAGCTGCTAGCTTGGATCAGATTAGCCTGAATGGCTATGAACTTCCCTTGTGTTAGCGTTAGCCATGCTAGCTAGCTAGAGAGAGAGGAGGAGGGGGGGGGGGACTAGATCTAGGTCACAGAGAATAGCCTACCAGTTTAGCTCAGCAGAGGAATGGATGAACACACTGATGAAGCTTCTCGCTCTGAATGACACAGATTAGATGGCGGATGGGCTCTCTGTGTGTGTGTGTGTGTGTGTGTGTGTGTGTGTGTGTGTGTGTGCATATATATAAAGGCAGGCCTTTCTTCCCTTTTCCCAATTTGTCACTGAAGAAATGTGTCACTCATGTGACCTCTGATGAGAGAGAGAGAGAGAGAGAGAGAGAGAGAGAGAGAGAGAGAGAGAGAGAGAGAGAGAGAGAGAGAGAGAGAGAGAGAGAGAGAGAGAGAGAGAGAGAGAGAGAGAGAGAGAGAGAGAGAGAGAGAGAGAGAGAGAGAGAGAGAGAGAGAGAGAGAGAGAGAGAGAGAGAGAGAGAGAGAGAGAGAGACGTTGAGAGGGAAAAGAGTCTGTCAGATAACTGGGAGTAATGGTTCTATATTCAGGTCTGATAATCTCCCATGTCCAATCTCATTTTGACACAACACATTCCCTGTGTGTGTGTTTGTGTGTGTGTGTGTGTGCGCGCAGGACAGAGAATGTAGCAGAACGAAAGATAGGGAGTGTATGACAGCAGGAAAGAGACCAATGGAACGAACAGCCAAGTGTGTCTGCATGACTGAGGGCAAAAGTGTGTGTGTGTGTGTGTGTGTGTGTGTGTGTGTGTGTGTGTGTGTTGAGCCTCTGAGTGTTGATGCCCATAACAGGCAGTGTTCTGGCTGGGAGTTCTTTGTTGCTCTTAAACAGAGAGCCTTGTGTGTGGAATTGGAGCAGTCTGATCCCAAAGAAATACCCACCGCTCACTCAGCCCAGCTCTCCGGCTATGTGTGTGTGTGTTTCTGAGTACTGTACATGGTATGAGGTCTGCTGGTGATTGGGTGTGAATATATCTCTATATACAGTATCTCAGCACAGCACTGTGCTCTGAATCCAAAGGCAATCTGGAAGCACTTAATAATGACCATCGGACAATATCGATCAGAAATCTCTCTTCCCTGTTGAGCAGCTCTGAAGGGGTTGTGTGTGTGTGTGTGTGTGTGTGTGTGTGTGTGTGTGTGTGTGTGTGTGTGTGTGTGTGTGTGTGTCAGATAGAGGGGCTCCATTAACAACCTTCCATGGTTAGAATGCCATATGTCCTCTGATTCACCAACAGCTCAACTCAGGAAGGAACACATCACAACTACTCACTTGTTTTTACAGTTTAGTGGTGTGTGTGTGTGTGTGTGTGTGTGTGTGTGTGTGTGTGTGTGTGTGTGTTCTTGTGTTTGTTTTGGTGCTGAGCTGTGCTGGTTCCGGCTAAAGGATTAGCCCCAGATAAGTGCTGCACTGTGGACCTGAGGTAGCTTAGCTCAGCTAGCCTTGTTAGCTTTGATTAGCTTTGGGCGCTAATCGTACCAACATATGCTGTCCTCCACCCTGCTCCCCTGCCTCCTATAGCGGCCCACGTCCCTGGTCTCCAGACGGCTGGTCTGGGTAGCAGCCGCTGGCGCTAGCCTACATACTGGATGGCACGCTTAAGGAGTCCATTGTTTCATGCTCACTAGTGTTGTTGTGTGTTTTGTGTCGCTCTAGGCCTTAGGACAGGACTAAGGCTGATCATTAGAGAGGCAACATGATAGCCTCATTTCTGGAGAAGCTTCTGACCCACTTCTTTCTCCCTCTCTTCCTCTCTCTTCTCTCTCTCTCTCTCTTCTCTCTCTCCCTCTCCTCAGGGTCGCCATGTTAAGACAGGGCAGCTGGCCGCCATCAAGGTCATGGATGTCACCGGGGTAAGAAGCACTGACGCATAGTCACATTCACCACACACACATACAGACACACACACACACACACACACACACACACATATATACATATACACACACACATACAGACGCGCACACACACACACACACACATATACACACACACACACACACACACACACACACACATACACAGATAGGGAAAATAATCTCAAGAGATTATACAAGAGGACGTGTCTGCAAATGATGAGTGATGATTCAGTGTGTGAGCGTCTGTGTCTGTGTCTGTGTGTGTGTGTGTGTGTGTGTGTGTGTGTGCGTGTGTGTGTGTGTGTGTGTGTGTGTGTGTGTGTGTGTGTGTGTGTGTGAAAGAGGGAGAGAGTGTGTGTGTGAGAGGCTCTGGGGAAAATGAGAACATGCATTTTCATATTAACATGTAGTTTGAGGAGCCATAGTTCCCAAGCGTAACCAAGCGTAACCCAGCGTTCACCATCACACCATCACAGGATGGAGGACAGAGCTTTAGAGTTATCCTCTCATGATGGAGGGAACACATGACGGAATAAATAGACCAGGGAATGAATAGGAGGAGGATTGGAGTCAGGAAGAGCGTTCCGATTTGCTTAGGGCTTTCCATTCTCCAGCTGGTCCCGCCCATCAAATGTAACTTCATTTAAGTAATCAAGACATATTGAGACATTATGGGATGTTGAATTATGATCCCTCACTTTCATAAGACATGATGAGACGTTCTGGGATATTAAATTAGGATCCCTCACTTTCACGTCTCAAGTACTGTGTGCTATTGTTTTGTATAATTTCTGTCTTAAGCATTGAACAGAGGCCTGTGTGATTTGGAGGGGCCTTAATGCTGATCCCTGTCAGCTGTCCAGGCTCTGTTTGATTGAAATGTTGGTGAGGAGTTAAAGAACATGCCCCATGCTGCAGGTGGAATGGTTTTAAAAAATGTAATTCAGGAATTTGTTTTTAGATCAAAAGCTCCTGGGTTTTATGGATGTGTAATTGTGTGTGTGTGTGTGTGTGTGTGTGTTCATCAGGACGAGGAAGAGGAGATCAAGGCAGAGATCAATATGCTGAAGAAGTACAGCCACCACCGCAACATCGCTACATACTATGGAGCCTTCGTCAAGAAGAACCCTCCTGGTGTCGACGACCAGCTCTGGGTGAGGGAGTGTGTGTGTATGTGTGTGTGTGTGTGTGTGTGTGTGTGTGTGTGTCTGTGTGGGTGCGCGCGTGTCTCTGCCTGTGTGTGTGTGTGTGTGTGTGTGTGTGTGTGTGTGTGTGTGTGTGTGTGTGTCTCTGCCTTTCTGTGTGTGTGTGTGTGTGTCTGCCTGTCTGTGTGTATGCTTGCATGTTTGACCTGCAGAGAACAAGAGAACCGATTGTTTTGAGTACAGTGTGTGTGTGTGTGTGTGTGTGTGTGTGTGTGTGTGTGTGTGTTG
>CM030181.1:19441779-19444279 GCA_017639675.1 Aplochiton taeniatus | reverse complement strand
ATCCATATTAATAATTAATTATTATTATTATATATATATATATATATATATATATATATATATATATATATATATATATATATATATATATATATATACAGTGGGGCCAAAAAGTATTTAGTCAGCCACTGATTGTGCAAGTTCTCCTACTTAGAAAGATGAGAGAGGTCTGTAATTTTCATCATAGGTACACTTCAACTATGAGAGACAAAAAATATTTATTCGTAAATGATGGTGGAAAATAAGTATTTGGTCAATAACAAAAGTTCAACTCAATACTTTGTAACATAACCTTTGTTGGCAATGACAGAGGTCAAACGTTTCCTGTAAGTCTTCACCAGGTTTGCACACACAGGTGCTGGTATTTTGGCCCATTCCTCCATGCAGATCTCCTCTAGAGCAGTCATGTTTTGGGGCTGTCGCTGGGCAACACGGACTTTCAACTCCCTCCACAAATTTTCTATGGGGTTGAGGTCTGGAGACTGGCTAGGCCACTCCAGGACCTTGAAATGCTTTTTACGGAGCCGCTCCTTTGTTGCCCGAGCGGTGTGTTTGGGATCATTGTCATGCTGGAAGACCCAGCCACGTTCCATCTTCAATGCTCTCACTGATGGAAGGAGGTTTTGGCTTAATATCTCACGATACATGGCCCCGTTCATTCTTCCGTTAACACGGATCAGTCGTCCTGTCCCCTTTGCAGTAAAACAGCTCCAAAGCATGATGTTTCCACCCCCATGCTTCACAGTAGGTATGGTGTTCTTGGGATGCAACTCAGCATTCTTCTTCCTCCAAACACGACGAGTTGAGTTTTTACCAAAAAGTTCTATTTTGGTTTCATCTGACCACATGATATTCTCCCAATCCTCTTCTGGATCATCCATATGCTCTCTGGCAAACTTCAGACGGGCCTGGACATGTACTGGCTTAAGCAGGGGGACACGCCTAGCACTGCAGGATTTGAGTCCCTCTCGGCATAGTGTGTTACTGATGGTAGCCTTTGTTACTTTGGTCCCAGCTCTCTGCAGGTCATTCATCAGGTCCCTCCGTGTAGTTCTGTGATTTTTGCTCACCGTTCTCATGATCATTTGGACCCCACGGGACGAGATCTTGCGTGGGGCCCCAGATCGAGGGAGATTATCAATGGTCTTGTATGTCTTCCATTTTCTTACAATTGCTCCCACAGTTGATCTATTCACACCAACCTGCTTGCCTATTGCAGATTCACTCTTCCCAGCCTGGTGCAGGTCTACAATTTTCTTCCTGGTGTCCTTCGACAGCTCTTTGGTCTTGGCCATGGTTGAGTTTGGAGTCTGACTGTTTGAGGCTGTGGACAGGTGTCTTTCATACAGATAACGAGGTCAAACAAGTTCCATTAATACAGGTTACGAGTGGAGGACAGAAGAGCTTCTTAAAGAAGAAGTTACAGGTCTGTGAGAGCCAGAAATCTTGCTTGTTTGTGGGTGACCAAACACTTATTTTCCACCATAATTTACAAATAAATTCTTTAAAAATCCTACAATGTGATTTCCTGGATTTTTTTTTCTCATTTTTGTCTCTCATAGTTGAAGTGTACCTATGATGACAATTACAGACCTCTCTCATCTTTCTAAGTAGGAGAACTTGCACAATCAGTGGCTGACTAAATACTTTTTGGCCCCACTGTATATATATATATCGCTGTCCATAATGAATTAATGAATGGATGATTAGTAAACATCATTCAAAAGAATAAAAAAAAAAAATATATATATATATATAAATATATATCTGTCCATAATATTGATAATAAATGAATGAATGAATGAATGATGAGTAAATGAATGAATGAATGAATGATGAGTAAATGTTGGGCTGTTCCCATTAGCTCGGTCTCTATTTCAGTCACCTTGTAAAACACGCAATCAGTCAGTCATAAAAACAGCAGTCAGTCAGTCATAAAAACAGCAGTCAGTCAGTCATAAAAACAGCAGTCAGTCAGTCATAAAAACAGCAATCAGTCAGTCATAAAAACAGCAGTCAGTCAGTCATAAAAACAGCAGTCAGTCAGTCATAAAAACAGCAATCAGTCAGTCATAAAAACAGCAGTCAGTCAGTCATAAAAACAGCAATCAGTCAGTCATAAAAACAGCAATCAGTCAGTCATAAAAACAGCAGTCAGTCAGTCATAAAAACAGCAGTCAGTCAGTCATAAAAACAGCAATCAGTCAGTCATAAAAACAGCAGTCAGTCAGTCATAAAAACAGCAGTCAGTCAGTCATAAAAACAGCAATCAGTCAGTCATAAAAACAGCAATCAGTCAGTCATAAAAACAGCAATCAGTCAGTCATAAAAACAGCAGTCAGTCAGTCATAAAAACAGCAGTCAGTCAGTCATAAAAACAGCAATCAGTCAGTCATAAAAACAGCAATCAGTCAGTCATAAAAACAGCAATCAGTCAGTCATAAAAACAGCAATCAGTCAGTCATAAAAACAGCAATCAGTCAGTCATAAAAACAGCAAT
>CM030181.1:19419279-19436779 GCA_017639675.1 Aplochiton taeniatus | reverse complement strand
CAGAAAGAGCAGCGCAGGAGGCTGGAGGAGGTAGAAACACACACACACACACACACACACACACACGCGCACACACACACACACACAGGGGAGCTCAGGGTAAGGTTTGGGGCCGCACCTCACACCTCAGTCCCCCCTGGATTACTCCACCTCAGCAGAAACCAACAGCCAGACACAGAGATGCTAAAGATCCTATAGAGGTTGGGCCCAGGCTATTTACCAGTTTAACTCTCTCTCTCTCTCTCTCTCTCTCTCTCTCTCTCCTCTCTCTCTCTCTCTCTCTCTCTCTCTCTCTCTCTCTCTCCCTTCCCCTCTCTGTCTCTGCGTCTCCGTATCCAACAGCAACAGCGGCGTGAGCGTGAGTTGAGGAAGCAGCAGGAGAGAGAACAGAGGAGACGCTATGAAGAAATGGAGCAGCTCCGCAGAGAGGAAGAGAGGAGACATGCTGAGAGAGAGCAGGTAAACACACACACACACACACACACACACACACACAGTTCCAGCGGTTGCCTGTCATAACCTGTAAGCCTGTATCTAACCCTAACCCTGGACAGTGGGTCTGTAATAAGTAGTGTAGAAGACTTTACCTTTCCTTGCTCCTCATTGCTTATTTTCTGCTGTCTTCTCCTCTTTCCTCACTGAGTGTTTCTGCAGCTGACCTGACTGTGTTTCTCTCTCTCTCTCTCTGTGTTTCCCCCCTCTCTCTCTCTCTCTCTCTCTCTCTCTCTCTCTATCTCTGTGTTTCTCCCTCTCTCTCTCTCTCTCTCTCTCTCTCTCTGTGTTTCACCTCTGTATTCCCTCTCTGTGTGTTTCCCCTCTCCCTCTCTCTCTCTCTGTGGTTCTCTCTCTCTCTGTGTTTCTGCCTCTCTGTGAATCACCTCTGTATTCTCTCTCTCTGTGTTTCCCCTCTCTCTCTCTCTCTCTCTCTCTCTCTCTCTCTCTCTCTCTCTCTCTCTCTCTCTCTCTCTCTCTCTCTCTCTCTCTCTCTCTCTCTCTCTCTCTCTCTCTGTTTCACCTCTGTATTCTCTCTGTCCTGGCTGTTGCGTCCCGGCTGCGTTCAGGAGTATATCCGTAGGCAGCTGGAGGAGGAGCAGAGGCAGTTAGAGATTCTTCAGCAGCAGCTGCTGCAGGAGCAGGCCCTACTGCTGGTAACCACAGGGGGGCGCTCCCTCCCCTCCACCTCCCTCTCCCCCACCTCCCTCCCCTCCACCTCCCCCTCCCCCACCTCCCTCTCCTCCACCTCTCTCCACCTCCCTCTCCCCCACCTCCCTCCCCTCCACCTCCCTCTCCCCCACCTCCCTCTCCTCCACCTCCCTCCCCTCCTCCTCCCTCTCCCCCACCTCCCTCTCCTCCACCTCTCTCCTCCACCTCCCTCTCCCCCACCTCCCTCCCCTACACCTCCCTCTCCCCCACCTCCCTCCCCTCCACCTCCCTCCCCTCCACCTCCCTCTCCCCCACCTCCCTCTCCTCCACCTCTCTCCTCCACCTCCCTCTCCCCCACCTCCCCTCCCTGTGTGGGCCTGTGTGACCATAAGCATGCGCCAACTGACCATGACCTCGGCTCAAGCTGCCAGGGGAAGGTCCAGGGTCCAGACGTTTGAAACCCAGCCCTGGACATTTGAAACCCAGCCCTGGACATTTGAAACCCAGCCCTGGACGTTTGAAACCCAGCCCTGGACGTTTGAAACCCAGCCCTGGATGTTTGAAACCCAGCCCTGGACATTTGAAACCCAGCCCTGGACGTTTGAAACCCAGCCCTGGACGTTTGAAACCCAGCCCTGGACGTTTGAAACCCAGCCCTGGACGTTTGAAACCCAGCCCTGGACGTTTGAAACCCAGCCCTGGACGTTTAAAACCCAGTCCTGGACATTTAAAACCCAGCCCTGGACATTTGAAACCCAGCCCTGAACATTTGAAACCCAGCCCTGAACATTTAAAACCCAGCCCTGCATGTTGAAGAGCTTCCCTTGTTCACTCTCTCCTTCTAGACGCTATGTTGCTCAACACGTTGGAGAGAGGGCCAGGAAAGACCTCTCCTGTTTTCCCTTTCCGACAGACATGGAGTCCCATTGCCAACCTGGATAGGATCTAGTAGTTGAGGATGGGTGTTCAACATCCCCCTCTCTTTCCCACCTGCCTTTCATTTCCTCCCTCCAGTCACCGTGTTCCTATTGGTTGATAGTGTTTCTGTTCAGTGATCAGTGTTCCTATTGGTTGATAGTGTTTCTGTGCAGTGATCAGTGTTCCTATTGGTTGATAGTGTTTCTGTTCAGTGATCAGTGTTCCTATTGGTTGATAGGGTTTCTGGTTAGTGATCAGTGTTCCTATTGGTTGATAGTGTCCTGTTCCGTGATCAGTGTTCCTATTGGTTGATAGCGTTTCTGTTCAGTGATCAGTGTTCCTATTGGTTGATAGTGTTTCTGTTCAGTGATCAGTGTTCCTATTGGTTGATAGTGTTTCTGTCCAGTGATCAGTGTTCCTATTGGTTGATAGTGTTTCTGTCCAGTGATCAGTGTTCCTATTGGTTGATAGTGTCCTGTTCAGTGATCAGTGTTCCTATTGGTTGATAGTGTTTCTGTCCAGTGATCCGTGTTCCAATTGGTTGATAGTGTTTCTGTCCAGTGATCAGTGTTCCTATTGGTTGATAGTGTCCTGTTCAGTGATCAGTGTTCCAATTGGTTGATAGTGTTTCTGTCCAGTGATCCGTGTTCCAATTGGTTGATAGTGTTTCTGTCCAGTGATCAGTGTTCCTATTGGTTGATAGTGTCCTGTTCAGTGATCAGTGTTCTTATTGGTTGATAGTGTTTCTGTTCAGTGATCAGTGTTCCTATTGGTTGATAGTGTCCTGTTCAGTGATCAGTGTTCCTATTGGTTGATAGTGTCCTGTTCAGTGATCAGTGTTCCTATTGGTTGATAGTGTTTCTGTTCAGTGACCAGTGTTCTTATTGGTTGATAGTGTCCTGTTCAGTGATCAGTGTTCTTATTGGTTGATAGTGTTTCTGTTCAGTGATCATTGTTCTTATTGGTTGATAGTGTTTCTGTTCAGTGATCAGTGTTCCTATTGGTTGATAGTGTCCTGTTCCGTGATCAGTGTTCCTATTGGTTGATAGTGTCCTGTTCGGTGATCAGTGTTCCTATTGGTTGATAGTGTTTCTGTTCAGTGATCAGTGTTCTTATTGGTTGATAGTGTCCTGTTCAGTGATCAGTGTTCTTATTGGTTGATAGTGTTTCTGTTCAGTGATCAGTGTTCTTATTGGTTGATAGTGTCCTGTTCAGTGATCAGTGTTCCTATTGGTTGATAGTGTTTCTGTTCAGTGATCAGTGTTCTTATTGGTTGATAGTGTCCTGTTCAGTGATCAGTGTTCTTATTGGTTGATAGTGTTTCTGTTCAGTGATCATTGTTCTTATTGGTTGATAGTGTTTCTGTTCAGTGATCAGTGTTCCTATTGGTTGATAGTGTCCTGTTCAGTGATCAGTGTTCCTATTGGTTGATAGTGTCCTGTTCGGTGATCAGTGTTCCTATTGGTTGATAGTGTTGCTGTTCAGTGATCAGTGTTCCTATTGGTTGATAGTGTCTTGTTCGGTGATCAGTGTTCTTATTGGTTGATAGTGTCCTGTTCAGTGATCAGTGTTCTTATTGGTTAATAGTGTTTCTGTTTGTTTTGAGAAAGAGCCTCAGAATAAACCATAGGGTTAATAAGTAATATTACATATGATAGTGTTTCTGTTCAGTGATCAGTGTTCCAAACCTCAGAATAAACCATAGGGTTTAGTATGTGTTTAGGTATAGTGTTTCTGTTCAGTGATCAATAAATCTTAGGGTTCTCTCACTCCCGTTCTCTTTCTACCTGCCCCCCCCCCCCCCCCCTCTGCCCCCCCTCCCTCCCTTACCTCCAGGAGTACAAGCGTAAGCAGATGGAGGAGCAGCGACAGGCAGAGCGTCTCCAGAGGCAGCTGCAGCAGGAGAGGGCCTACCTGGTGTCCCTGCAGCAGCAGCAAGACGCCCGGCCCGCAGACAAGAAGCTCTACCACTACAAAGACTCTGCTAGCCCCAGTGACAAACCAGCCTGGGCCAAGGAGGTAACACACACACACACACACACACATAAATATACACACACACTCTGCTAGCCCCAGTGACAAACCAGCCTGGGCCAAGGAGGTAACACACACACACACACACACACACAGACACACACACATACACACACACACACACACAGACACACACACACTCACACTCACACTCACACAGTGAGAAAGAGAGAGTGGTGTGCATTCGAGCATGATCATTTATCCAAATGCATGCAGATGCAGCATTATCTTGTGAGGGGGTTGTTTGTTTGAAATGTCTCTGTTGAACCGGAGACGGAATGAGATGAGATTATGGGCTGGAGATCGGTTATATCTATTATGTCATACACATATATCTATTATATCATACACATATATCTATTATATCATACACATAAATCTATAATATTATACATGTTGATGTTTCCTCTAGGTGCACGATCCAGTTGGGAGCCAACCATAAGACTGTCTGTTTGCATGTTATGTTGTCTTTTTCTCCCTGTGCCCTGTGTGTGTGTGTGTGTGTGTGTGTGTGTGTGTGTGTGTGTGTGTGTGTGTGTGTGTGTGTGTGTGTGCGTGTACGTGTGTGTCTCGGTAACCCTCCTCTGAATCTCATTTCCAGGTCCGTAAGCAGCGTCCTCAGAGCTCCTCCCCCCACCCCAATCTACGACATCACCATTCCTTCAACCAATCGGCTGGCCCCTCCCACACCCCATGCCTCCAAGCCCCTAAGCGCTCCTCCTCCCAGGGGGCCAATGTCCTCCCCCAGATCCATGTTTCCAGAGATCCTCTGGAGGAGGTGATCCGTGTTTCCAGAGATCCTCTAGAGGAGGTGATCCGCGTGCGAGAGCAGCGTAAGATACCCAGTGAGCGGGGCCGCAGCTCAGGATCCAGCCAGGGCCCCGCACAGCCAGGGGCCGACCCTCACCGTAGGCAGCAGGGGCCCCTCCTCGGCCCCCCCCAGGCAGCTCTGCAGGAGCCCGGGCCCCAGGCGGGCTCCAAGGTGCTGTCGGCAGCCAGGCTGGTTAGTGCCCCCCCCCGCAGCCGTAGCCACTCCCCCTGCCGTAGAATAGACGTAGACGCTGAGGCGGACGAGACCCAGGGGGGGGGCTGGTGGAAGGGGGGGGTGATGGCCGCCAGCCATGAAAGCCTCTGGTGCCCCCCTGACTGGGAGGCCACGCCCCCTGACTGGGAGGCCACGCCCCCTGCCCCCGGCCAGCCCCGCCTCTCTCTCTCCTCCTCTCAGAGCTCGCTGCAGGCCTTGCTGTCAGGGAGGAGGCTCTCCTCCAATGGCTCCTCAAGTGAGGACCCCCTGCTGTCCACGGCCCTCTCCAGTCCCTTCCTGTGTGTCCCTGCCCCCCATGAGGTGAGGGCAGGGTCAGGTGACGCCCTGGGTCTGGACCTGGCGGCCTCTGCCCCGTCGGAGCACCTGAGGCCGGCCCTGGCCAGCGCGTCCAACCTCAGACGCTGCCAGTCCTCGGAGATGTGTTTGCCCCGTAGGTACAGTCCCAGGGGCCACCTCAGCCCTGGCTCCTCACCCCACTCTCCTTACCTCACCCCCACCCACTCTCCTTACCTCACCCCCACCCACTCCCCTTACCTCACCCCCACCCACTCCCCTTACCTCACCCCCTGTGGCTCTCCCTATGGATCCACCTCACAGCTTACCATAAAACCTGGAGGGAGAGGGATTTAACCCCCCCACTTCCCCCCGCCACCTACACACACACACACACACACACACACACACAGGCACACACACACAGGCACACACACACAGGCACACAGGCACGCACACACATAAAAAAATGCTTGTTTTAAAAAAAAATACATATTTCAATTTACAGATGTATAATGTATATTTATTTACTTAATGTAATGACATATTGATATTTACACCATATTGAAATGCCTTGCTCAGTAGACTGGCTGGCTGGTAACACATCCTCAAATCACACGATGACACATTGTTAATACTGGGAGTATGACCACAGTCTGACCACCCTCCCCAACTACACCCTGACCCCCCCCCCATCCCCCCCCCCCCACCCACACACACACCCCTACTCCCTGACCCCCCCCCCCCCCCACACACACACACACCCCCCTACTCCCCCACACACACACCCTTACACCCTGACCCCCCCCCACACACCCTGACTCCCCCCCCCCCCCCCCCCCCACACACACACACACACACCCCCGCCCCTACTCCCTGACCCCCCCCCCCCCCCCTACTCCCTGACCCCCCGCCCCACCCAACCCCTCCCAACATCCCGCCAGCCAATCGGAGCAGTCCCTAGGGCCGATGAGGATCATGCCAGCTCCCACTACGGTCAGTCAGCCAGCCAATCCAAGCTGTGTGAAGGGGGCTGGCCAATGGGTGAAGGGGGCTGGCCAATGGGTGACTGGGGATACCCAATGGGTGTGCTGTCAGTGGGCTCGGCCTCTGGAAGGATTCCTGTCATGTGACCCATGATTGACAGCTGTCTCCTTACTCTCTCCCTACACGCCCCTCCCCCTGCTCTCCCCAGTCCACCTGTCTGTTCACTTCCTCTTCCTCCTTAGATTCGGCAATGGCTGCCAACTAACCTCTAACCTAGCTGGGAGAAGGTCCTGGTGTGGGGGGCCACGCTCAAAGAGTGTGTGTGTGGGGGTGGGGGGGGGGCGATTACCATCCATCAATGTAAGATGAAACTCTAGATTGGTCTCCAACATCAGTACACATGGCACACACACACACACACACACACACACACACACACATAGGTGGCGTTAGAACCAGAAGCTTTGCCCCCCACTAATGGACACTCCAGTGTTTTAACATTGATTGTTTTGTTCTAGATTCTAGGTTAACGTGGCTGTGTCTGTCTTCCTGTGTCTGTCTTCCTGTCTGTCTGTCTTCCTGTCTTCCTGCTGGTAGAGGGGTTAACCTCCACAGGGCGACCTCTCCAACGCTTTCTCAGATTAGCTCTGCTTCCCACTGCCGCCGTCCAGCAGTGATGACATCATTGGTAGTTGCCCGCCGTGTCTGCCAACTAACACATGGTTTAGGATTGACTCATCCATGGGCTGTGTGGTCGTCTGGGGCTAGAATCAGGATTAGGAGGTCTACAGGAAACACCATGCCTTCCCTCCACCCTATACCAGTAATGCTGCTCTACTGAACCTTGACCCAATGTTCTGGGAATGTTGAGGGAACGCTCTGTGTTGCACAGACCAAGGCATGCAAGCTCCAAGCTTTTTGTCGCTGGAAAGGAAATAATCGGATAATCTGATTACACCGGCTAATGGGGCTTGGTCTCACACACACACACACTCACACACAGACACACACACAATGAGAGGCACTACACACCATTGTGTGTGTGTGTGAGTGTGTGTGTGTGTGAGTGTGTGAGTGTGTGAGTGTGTGAGTGTGTGTGTGTTTAATGGCACATGGACACACACACACACACACACACACACACACTCATTCAGAGACACTCCCTCTCTGTCCGGGGAGGAGTGTGAGCTCTCAGTGGTGCTGCTAAAGCAGATTAGAGATTAATATTGACCTTCAGCCATCGGCGTCAGACTCGGTGCACACACACACACGCACACACACACAGAACACTGTTGGCCACACCAATCCAGGGCAGGGGATGGGAGGGGGGGGGCGGGGGGACGGGGGACGGGGGACGGGGTTGTTTCAGCCCCATGAGGAAGTTATTTCACTGTTGATCCCAAGTCAACACACTGGAGCTTCGCAACTCACAGATTGCAAACACCCACACACCAACATTATTATACACACACAAACACACACACACACACACGCACACACATATATACACACATCCAACACACCAGCTCACTGAACTGATAATGGTAAGCGGGTGTCTACTATGAATATACAGTGAATGGACCTCACACCATGCGTTGTCCTACTGTGTTGGCTGTGAGGCTGTCTATTGGCTGGTCAGGGTGGGGCGGGGCGTCGACTAGAGTGTGTAGATGACTGAGCGATTGGTCAGCCTGTGAGTGACAGTCCTGTGTGGCCTATCCCAGGTGGAGGAGCGCTCTAAGCTGAACCGGCAGAGCTCTCCGGCCCTGCAGCACAAAGTGTCCAACCGCATCTCCGACCCCTCCCTTCCCCCCCGCTCCGAGTCCTTCAGCAGCGGGGGCATGCAGCCCGCCCGCACCCCACCCACACCCCGCCCCGTCGAAACACAGGTGTGTGTGTGTGTGTGTGTGTGTGTGTGTGTGTGTGTGTGTGTGTGTGTGTGTGTGTGTGTGTGTGTGTGTGTGTGTCGTTGCAAAGGGTTAACTGACATTCTCTTACTTTTCTCTCTTCCCTCTTTCTGCTATTGTCCCTCTCTCTTTCTCTTCCTCTCTCTCCTCTCTCTCTCCTCCTCCTCCCTGTCTGGGTCAGATGGCCCACCTGGTTCCAGTAAAGACCCACGGTTCCATGTCTGGTTCCCAGTCCCTCCAGGACCAGCCCAGTGGCTCTGGCCTGGCTGAGGGCTCTGTCGTGGGCTCCCCTCGGCCCAAGATGCCCCGTCAGAACTCAGACCCCACCTCCGACACGCCCGCCCCCCCGCCACGCGTCACCAGCCGGGACGAGCGAGACCGGACCGCCTGGCTCCGAGACGAGGACCTCCCACCCAAGGTCAGAGGTCAAACATTACCCTAACCCAAGGGCAGAGGTCAAACACTACCCTGACCCTAACCCGAGGTCAGACACTACCCTGACCCTAACCCAAGGTCAGACATTACCCTGACCCTAACCCAAGGTCACACACTACCCTGACCCTAACCCAAGGTCAGAGGTCAGACATTACTCTGACCCTAACCCAAGGTCAAACATTACCTTAACCCTAACCCAAGGTCAGAGGTCAGACATTACCCTAACCCTAACCCGAGGTCAGACATTACCCTAACCCTAACCCAAGGTCAGAGGTCAGACACTACCCTGACCCTAATGCAAGGTCAGGTCATTGAGGTGAATGTGTGGTGGTTGTTCCCCAGGTCCCCCAGAGGACCACCTCCATCTCCCCAGCCCTGGTGAGGAAGAACTCCCCCAACGGAGGCCCTGGCCTGGGCCCTCGCAGCGGCCCCCAGCTCATACGGGCCAGGTACCAACCCTACCCATGTCACAGCCCGCTGGGCAAACACTTTAGCCCAGCTACAACTCAACACCATGCAGTTCAATCGGCAGAGGGGCTTTCAAAGGCTTGAACATGTGTGTGTGTGTGTGTGTGTGTGTGTGTTTGTCCATGTTAGCAACCCAGACTTGCGTCGCTCTGAGCTGTCTCTGGATGCTGTGTTGAAGAGAACCTCTTCCAACTCCTCCTCTTCCTCCTCACCATCATCCCAGGGCGGCTCCGCAGAGAGGAGAGGTACACACACACACACACACACACACACACACACACACACACACACACACACACACACACACACACACATTCATTCACACACACACTCATACACACACACACTTATACACACAGACACACACATGGCCATGCACCCAGGCGTCAGTGTTCCTGGGGTGTTGTCAGTTCTGGTTCTGCTCTGGTCCACATGTCGGCCTGTCACTATGCCCTGTTACACTACTCCTCCAGAGGGAGAGAAAGAGAAGAGAGGGAAGGAGAGGGAGAGGGAGAGGAATAGAGGTAGAGAGGGAAGTAGAGATAGAGGAGGAGAGAGGGGGGGTGGCATGGTGAGAGAGTAGGGTCAGGAACACACGCCATGAAAGATTCAACTTAATGAAGCTGTACTTCATCACACCATAAGATATCCTCCCTCTGCTTACTGTGCCATAAGCTTCATGCTGGGCCAATAGGATTCAGTCCATCAGGTGCCAGACTCTATTACCCAGACTTCTCAGGTTCTGCTTTGTGTCCTGATAGGCCAAGCCAAGCAGGAAGCTTCCCCTTCAGCAGCCAATCAGGAGGCTAAGCCCAAACAGGAGGAGGGACGGGAGTCTACACGACCCAGCCGACCTGCAGTGAGTACACACACACACACACACACACACAGATACACACACACACACACACACACACACACACACAGATACACACACACACACACACACACACAGATACATACACACACACACACACACACACACACACACACAGATACACACACACACACACACACACACACACACAGATACACACACACACACAGATACACACACACACACACACACACACACACAGATACACACACACACACACACACACACACACACAGATACACACACACACAGATACACACACACACACACACAGATACACACACACACACACACACACACACACACACAGATACACACACACACACACACACACACACAGATATACACACACACACACACACACACACACACACAGATATACACACACACACACACACACACACAGTTACACACACACACACACACACACAGATACACACACACACACAGATACACACACACACACACACACACACACAGATACACACACACACACACACACACACACACAGATACACACACACACACACACACACACACACACACAGATACACACACACAGATACACACACACACACAGATACACACACACACACACACACACACACGATACACACACACACACACACACACACACACACACACAGATACACACACACACACACACACACACACACACACACAGATACACACACACACACACACACAGATACACACACACACACAGATACACACACACAGATACACACACACACACACACACAGATACACACACACACACATAATACACAATGCACACACACACACACATACACACGCACACGCACACACATACACAATACACAATGCACACACACACACACACACTCACACATAGACACAATACACACACACACACACACACATAGACACAATACACGCACATTCAAACACACACACATACACACTCACACGCACACACACGCACTCACGCTCTGATCATTCTTTCTCCTCTCTGGGTATCTTCCACTGACATCGTCTTTGTCTGTGACTCATCTGTTTCTGTCTTTTCTTCCTTCGTTCCCTCTCTTCCTCCCTCCTTACTTCAGAGCTATAAGAAAGCCATAGACGAGGTTAGTGACAGCCCATCCCCTTTCATCCTCTCTCCTTCTTCATCTCTATCATTCTCTCCATTTTACCTGGCATGGTAGAGCACAGCCTACTCTGATTCTGCTTTTAAAAAGGGTTTACAACGACTCTATGCGTGTGTGCGTGTACGTGTGCGTGTACGTGTGCGTGTACGTGTGCGTGTGTGTGCGTGCGCGCGCGCGTGTGTGCGTGTGCGTGTGCGTGTGTGTGGTACCTGATACACAGATCTGAAAAGTGTGTTTCTCTTCCCGTTTCTCTCTGGTCACGTCACGGGGTCAGGAGGAGCTGGTAAGCCCCACCGTGTGTGACGGCCCCCCCCCTCTGCATGCCTTGGTCTGGCCCATTGGGAGGGAGGGACCATGGGCTGGTTGGCATGGGGTGTTTGGTGGAGGGGCTCAGACTGATATTGCCCCCCTCTACCCATGCCTGATCTTCTCTTCCAGCTGTGTGATTGACAGTACATCAGTGATCATGGTGATGCTGATGGATTCACCCTCGACCCCCCCCCCCCCCCCCCCCGCGTTAGTGAGATGGTCTCTCCCTAATTGGAGAGGAATGGTACATCTCAGTGACCTAATTAATAAAAGCTCCTCAGGTAGTCATTATCTCTCTCTCTCTCTCTCTCTCTCTCTCTCTCTCTCTCTCTCTCTCTCTCTCTCTCTCCCTACAGGACCTGAGTGCTCTGGCTAAGGAGCTGAGGGAGTTGAGGGTGGAGGAGGGAAGCAGACCCCCAGTGAAGGTAGGCAGGACGATGAAGACTAGGATGATAATGGAGCTGCTGATGATGAAGGTGCAGAGCTGCCAGAGAGCAGCAGAGGATATATAACACATCATCTCTCAGGACGATGAGGACTAGGAGGATAATAATAATAATAGTCATAATCATAATCATTCATCATCTCTCACCATGCCTTGCCCTTAATTGAAATGAAGGAGGAAATTAATTGTGAGAAAAAAGCAGAAAGCAAAAAACATTTTTAAACGAAAATACAAAGCAAGCATAGGTTCACTAAATATGTTTCACTACTTTTAATCATATTTTGTAGTTTTTATGTAAAACACATTGAGCTGCACTTGTTGTATGAAATGTGCTATACAAATACCGATTATTATGAAATTATGATAGTCCCCCCCCCCCCCCCCCCCCTCGTCTGGGGCATGGCTCACCGTCTGTCCCCATCACACAGGTGCAGCGGTCTGCCTGAGCATTCTGGGTAAGCGTGAATGTTAACATCTTTGAGGTCATGTGACAGGTGACAGATTATTCGTCCTCGAGCAACGAATCAGAGAGCAGTGACGAGGACGGCGAGGCAGTGAGGCATGATGGGACTGTGGCTGTCAACGACATCCCACGCATAATGTAAGACACTGGGGGGGGTCTGTCAACGACATCCCACGCATTATGTAAGACACTGGGGGGGGGGGGGGGGTCTGTCAACGACATCCCACGCATTATGTAAGACACTGGGGGGGGGGGGGGGGGGGGGGTCTGTCAACGACATCCCACGCATAATGTAAGACACTGGGGGGGGGGGGGGGGGTCTGTCAACGACATCCCACGCATTATGTAAGACACTGGGGGGGGGGGGGGGGGGGGTCTGTCAACGACATCCCACGCATAATGTAAGACACTGGGGGGGGGGGGGGGGGGGGGGGGTCTGTCAACGACATCCCACGCATTATGTAAGACACTGGGGGGGGGGCTGTCAACGACATCCCACGCATTATGTAAGACACTGGGGGGGGGGGGGGGGGGGGGGGGGGGGGGGGGGGGGGGGGGGGGGGAAGAGTGTCTGTCTGTGTGTGTGTGTCTGTGTCTGTGTGTGTGTGTCTGTGTCTGTGTGTCGTGTAAGACACTGGGGGGGTCAACGACATCCCACGCATTATGTAAGACACGGGGGGGGGGGGGGGGTCTGTGTCTGTCTGTGTCTGCGTGTGTGTGTGTGTGTGTGTGTGTCTGTGTCTGTGTGTCTGTGCGCGTCTGCATGTGTGTGATTCCTTTGCTGCTGTGTGTTTACTTGTTTGTTTTCGCCGTCTGGGGGGGCTCTAGTGTGTGTGTGTGTGTGTGTGTGTGTGTGTGTGTGTGTGTGTGTGTGTGTGTTCTCCAGTCCGGTGGGGTTTAGTGTGTGTGTGTGTGTGTGTTCTTCAGGCCAGCTAAGCAGAGCAGTGGGGAGTCATATGGAGGGATGAGGGAAGGATCACTGGACGAGGCCTATAACAGCTCCAAGGACAGCACTCTGATGATGAGAGAGGTGAGGCCACACACACACACACACACTCTCTACACATAAGAATACATTTTGTTTAGTGCCTACACTCTAACCTAAGTCCTACTTACTCTTACTTACTTTGTGTGTGTGTGTGTGTGTGTGTGTGTGTGTGTGTGTGTGTGTGTGTGTGTGTGTGTGTGTGTGTAGGCAGAGGAGAGGAGACAAGGCGGTCACAGCGAGAGCAACGGGTTTGGGAACCATGGTAACCACGGCAACCTGCCTGACCTGGTGCAGCAGAGCAACTCCCCGTCGGCCACGCCCACTTCAGCCCTACAGGACCTGGAGGAACTGGCAGAGGTCACACACACACACACACACACACACACACACACACACACACACACACACACTTCAGCCCTACAGGACCTGGAGGAACTGGCAGAGGTCACACACACACACACACACACACACACACACACTTCAGCCCTACAGGACCTGGAGGAACTGGCAGAGGTCACACACACACACACACACACACACACACACACACACACACACACACACACACACACACACACACACTTCAGCCCTACAGGACCTGGAGGAACTGGCAGAGGTCACACACACACACACACACACACACACACACTTCAGCCCTACAGGACCTGGAGGAACTGGCAGAGGTCACACACACACACACACACACACACACACACACACACACACACACACACTTCAGCCCTACAGGACCTGGAGGAACTGGCAGAGGTCACACACACACACACACACACACACACACACACTTCAGCCCTACAGGACCTGGAGGAACTGGCAGAGGTCACACACACACACACACACACACACACACACACACACACACACACACACTTCAGCCCTACAGGACCTGGAGGAACTGGCAGAGGTCACACACACACACACACACACACACACACACACTTCAGCCCTACAGGACCTGGAGGAACTGGCAGAGGTCACACACACACACACACACACACACACACACACACACACACACACACACACACTTCAGCCCTACAGGACCTGGAGGAACTGGCAGAGGTCACACACACACACACACACACACACACACTTCAGCCCTACAGGACCTGGAGGAACTGGCAGAGGTCACACACACACACACACACACACACACACACACACACACACACACTTCAGCCCTACAGGACCTGGAGGAACTGGCAGAGGTCACACACACACACACACACACACACACACACACACACACTTCAGCCCTACAGGACCTGGAGGAACTGGCAGAGGTCACACACACACACACACACACACACACACACACACACACACACACACACACACACACACTTCAGCCCTACAGGACCTGGAGGAACTGGCAGAGGTCACACACACACACACACACACACACACACACACACACACACACACTTCAGCCCTACAGGACCTGGAGGAACTGGCAGAGGTCACACACACACACACACACACACACACACACACACACACACACACACACACACACACACACACACACACTTCAGCCCTACAGGACCTGGAGGAACTGGCAGAGGTCACACACACACACACACACGTACACACGTGCACACACACACACAGAAACAATAAATAATGATGATAATGAACTGCAGATTGATTCAAATGCCAGCATCATAACGCCTACCCATATTGGCTGTTTGCTGTGCCAGTTTGGGGTGGGAGGGACCAAAGCCTCCTTCAATCCGTTTGGTGACCAACGTCTGTATCAGACCTCCCCCACAGAGGAAGACGAGATGGATGAAAATTCCGCAGGTTATTATTATTAAATGACTACCTCCTTCACCAAACCATTTCACTTTCATAAACCAAGTTTATGTATGTATTTATATCTGGGCTCTTTCCCAAGTATATATTACATATAGTATATGAATGTGTATATTTATATCTGTGATCTTTGCATTTCCCTAGCCATGTTTGCCAATGAGCTGATGCTGCAGGAGCAGGCCAGACTCAACGAGGCCAGAAAGATCTCTGTGGTGAACGTGAACCCCACCAACATCCGTCCCCATAGCGACACACCCGAGATCCGCAAGTACAAGAAACGCTTCAACTCTGAGATCCTGTGTGCTGCCCTCTGGGGTAAGGGATTCCAAACTTAAATACATATGAATATATACGATATTATATTTGGTTCATGTATATTTATAAATACATATGTGTGCATTTGCGTGTGCGTGTGCGTGTGCGTGTGCGTGTGTGTGTGTGTTCTTCCAGGTGTGAACCTACTGGTTGGAACAGAGAATGGTCTGATGCTATTGGACCGTAGTGGCCAGGGGAAAGTCTACAACCTGATCACCAGGCGACGCTTCCTCCAGATGGACGTACTGGAGGGACTTAACGTCCTGGTCACCATCTCTGGTAACACACACACACACACACACACACACACACACAGCCACATATACACATGCATATATACACATGCACACACACACACAGACTGCCACATATACACGTGCATACTCAGCGCTGTTTTCATGCTGCCACCAGGTGACAGACTATCTGAGGGCCTCTCCTCTGCTGATGGGAGCACTACTATGATGTCCACTGTACTACAGCTCATCACTCTATCCCTCCTCTCTCTCTTTCTCTCTCAGGGAAGAAGAATAAGTTGCGTGTGTACTACCTATCATGGCTGAGGAACAGGATATTACATAACGACCCGGAAGTAGAAAAGAAGCAGGGCTGGATCACTGTGGGAGAACTGGAGGGCTGTGTGCACTACAAAGTCGGTACGCCTAACTCAGTGTCTTCACTTGTGTTTCCAGTCTGATGGTGTGTGTGTGTGTGTGTGTGTGTGTGTGTGTGTGTGTGTGTGTGTGTGTGTGTGTGTGTGTGTCTCTCTCTAACAGCCCTAATGTGGCGTGTGTGTTCCAGTGAAGTACGAGAGGATCAAGTTCCTAGTGATCGCTCAAAAGAACGCCGTGGAGATCTACGCCTGGGCTCCCAAACCCTACCACAAGTTCATGGCCTTTAAGGTGACCCCTGACCCTTAACCCTGACCCTAACCCTAACCCTAACCCTACCACAAGTTCATGGCCTTTAAGGTAACCCTGACCCTGACCCTTAACCCTAACCCTAACCCTAACCCTACCACAAGTTCATGGCCTTTAAGGTGACCCCTGACCCTTAACCCTGACCCTAACCCTAACCCTAACCCTACCACAAGTTCATGGCCTTTAAGGTAACCCTGACCCTGACCCTTAACCCTAACCCTAACCCTAACCCTACCACAAGTTCATGGCCTTTAAGGTAACCCTGACCCTGACCCTTAACCCTAACCCTAACCCTAACCCTACCACAAGTTCATGGCCTTTAAGGTAACCCTGACCCTGACCCCTGACCCTGACCCTTAACCCTGACCCTAACCCTAACCCTACCACAAGTTCATGGCCTTTAAGGTAACCCTGACCCTGACCCCTGACCCTTAACCCTGACCCTAACCCTAACCCTACCACAAGTTCATGGCCTTTAAGGTAACCCTGACCCTGACCCTTAACCCTGACCCTTAACCCTTGACGCTTAACCCTGACCCTAACCCTACCACAAGTTCATGGCCTTTAAGGTAACCCTGACCCTTAACCCTGACCCTGACCCTTAACCCTTGACCCTTAACCCTGACCCTAACCCTAACCCTACCACAAGTTCATGGCCTTTAAGGTAACCCTGACCCTTAACCCTGACCCTTAACCCTTGACCGTTAACCCTGACCTTAACCCTGACCCTAACCCTTAACCCTTGACCTTAACCCTTGACCCTTAACCCTTAACCCTGACCCTAACCCTTAACCCTTGACCTTAACCCTGACCCTAACCCTTAACCCTTAACCCTAACCCTGACCCTTAACCCTAAACCCTAAACCCGTCCCTGACCCTTAACCCTTAACCCCAACCCCAACCCTTGACCCTGACCCTAACCCTAACCCTACCCTAACCCTAAGCCCCAACCTACCAAGGTCATGACCTTTAAGGTAGCCCCCACACAGATAGGAGACATTCTCCTTTTT
>CM030181.1:19389279-19404279 GCA_017639675.1 Aplochiton taeniatus | reverse complement strand
TTCACAGCCCTGTATCCACAGCACACACAGGCTCTAACGCTGGGTGTTTACCTCACAGGCTTTGCTTGGGAGCTACGTGTTCATCCTGTTTGCTGTGTTGCTGTTTGGTTTCACTGTGTTCATTTACCTGCGAGTCCCAGAGACAAAAGGAAAGACCTTTGAGGAGATAGCAGCTGAGTTTCAGAAAGGACGGAAACAGCAATCCTCTGGGCACGGCACTGCCACGGAGATGGAGCAACTCAAGTCCTCCACAGACGCCATGGAGATGGAGCAACTCAAGTCCTCCACAGACGCCATGGAGATGGAGCAACTCAAGTCCTCCACAGACGCCATGGAGATGCAGCAACTCAAGTCCTCCACAGACGCCATGGAGATGGAGCAACTCAAGTCCTCCACAGACGCCATGGAGATGGAGCAACTCAAGTCCTCCACAGACGCCTGAGAGGCCACTGCTGTTGTTCTCCACTGGGGGTGCTGTCCTCTGAGTTCACCTGATCACACTTTCCTTCCCATTAACTTTGAGGCCAGCGTTTTGCCGCTCAGATACTCCTTGTATGGGTTTGTAGAGGAGATCTGCTGTGTATTTGAGTGTGTGTATGTGTGTTGTGTATGTGAGTGTGTGTCTGTGAGTGTGTGTAGGTGTGTTGTGTAAAAAACAAACAAAAAAAGCAATGGATGTCTATATATTTTTTAAGAGACTACATTTCTTGTAATTATTGCCATAAGGGATGTCTTAGTTTAGGCTAGTGGATAAGCATTAAAACTTACTTTGTATATGCTTCTATGCTTCCATACATGGATTGAATGCATCGTATACAGAGTGATAAATTCATCAATGTTCTACAGGCTTACAAAAATCAAACATGGGACCCTGGCAGCAGACTATAGATTGTTTGTCGCCAGTTAATATTTACCCAGACAAAATGAAAAAGGCTTACAGACAGCTTTATTTACCCAGAGCCCCTCACTTACACCTCCCCATAGCAACGAGGAACGTACACCAATGGGGGTCCAGTAATTTAAACATATTTATGTGAATAACATTTGAGAATAACATAATAATAATACCATAATATTTCATCCCATTGTTTAGATTGTGTGAATCATCATATCAAGCTGAATATTTTGATGTATGAACGGTGTGTCTGGCAGGAAAACCTAGTGAGATAATCAATTGTATGCAGTAAAAATAAGCATATGCAAATTAGTCACATTTGCATATGTGTGTACCTTTAAAAGTATAGATTAAATCAAAACAGACATTATTATGCACAATGTCATCCTGAGCATTTTAACATATGAACCGTATTTAACATTACATAGTAGGAGGACTGCAGAATACAAAAAAAATGTAGGACCTGTAAATAATAAAAAAAAGGGAAATAAAGCATTAAATAGCGTACCATGTATGCATATTCGTATGAACTGTCTGTAGTATAAACGGTGTCTGAGATCCATAACTGTGGGACAATGATGGAAAACACTCACCTACTATACGTATACTACCAGGACGTATGGCTATTGTACATTCAGCTGTCGAAAAATATCAGGAAAGAAATTATGATAATTAGATATACATACGCACATATATATATATAAACATACAATATGCAAAGTAATATTAAGTATGCAAGTGTACAGAAGTGTGCCACTTTCAGTGACAGAACCGTATCCAGAAGTCAGTAAATGTTAGAGTTAGTGTGAAGGGTAAATTTAGGACAGAAGATGGGAAAGGTTAGGGCTAGGACATACTGGACTAATATATCCTTATTTATGGTTGGGAAGCATGTGAATGGGTTATGTGATGGGTATTTGGAGTTAGAGACAGTGGGACATGTACAATTATTTTGTAAAACGTATGATGTAGAAAGGGTCAGACTGTTCTCTACAATGATTGAGCAAGGCAAGGAAGAGTTTGGTGGTTATTTTGGTCTGGGAGGGGACTGGGCTTTATTAAGGGAACTGTACTCATTTATATGGGACACTGGATTGAGGTTTAGAATTTAAAGTAAAGTGATCCAGACACTCCAGCAAAGTAGATGGCTGTAATGCACCAACAAAGTTTGTTCGCGAAGCGCCTTTAAAAACCACTGAAGAAGAAAACACATCCTGTTAGTTTTCCTGCTGCAGTGTGTAATTCAGCACATGCGCACAGGAAGCAGCATTCCTCAACTCAGATTTGACAGGTAAATCACTTCATTCAGTGTCTTATCTTATCTTTACGGGTTTAATAGTTGCAGTTAAACGATGTCATTGGCCCCATAATTTATTGACCAGTAAAAACAACCATCGTTAGTTTGAGAGTAATATGTGTATTGTATGGGTCTTGTATTGTTGGTGAGACAGCAAAAGGCAAGCTAAACCTAGTTTAACAACATGAATCTGCTGTCTTTATGGCTGATGATTGAACAAAAACAGGTGTGAGGTTTGCAACTACTGATGTTAAATAATCTAGCGTTATAGAACTAACTCAAAGTTGAGAAATACAGTAACTTGTCAAAACGTCCATTCAAGCTAGATGGTTTTAGAATTTAAAGTGAGTTGCTAGCTAGCTTTTGTTGCCACGTATTCGTTCGGGTCGCTTTTGCTGACTCGCGAAGGATGATCCTCAGTAGTTTTTTTTTCTCATAACTAGTGTCAAGTAACTTAACGGGCACGTCTAACCCGTTTCCACGTTTTTTTTAAGTAAAATGATTAAATAATGAATTGTTCCGATTTTTTGTTACATAGTAAACGTTTATCAATAAAAACAAATACGTAACATGCCAGTTTGTCTAAAAGTCACTATTTTGGTGTCAAAAAAGGGTATTTGAATTTGACGAGTTGTTACTTCCGTGTAGTCAGCCGAAGTCGTCAGAAAGCCAGTTATTTACCGTGAGCGAAATAATGCATATTTTGAGATAGATATCTGGTGAAACGCATTACACTGCTGCACACTGTATAATCGTTTGCCTAAATTAAGGGTGCAATATTGAAAACGTGTACTCTGCAAACAGCAATAGGGTCAAAGTGCTAGTTGTTTAGGGACGGGGTCACAAGACCCCGAAATTCTACCACTGTTAAACTGCATACACTAGGGATGGGCGATATCAAACTCTTTCAATTCGATACCGATACCGATCATATCTTAAATCGGCAAATGTTTTTTTCAATGTTCATTTAAAAAAAAATAAGACAATTACACATAAAGGTAAATTACATGACACATACTTGCCATTAACAATAATATTACTATATTAATAATATTATAATAATATATTACTAAAGCAAATATGAGTACAGTCCCCCCAATTTATTTGGGCTAATAAGTAACAAAACCAGACAGTATTATGCAGAAATACTGTGATTAAATATAATAATAAAATAAATAAATATAATAACAAATTGAAATACCAACAACATTAAACGTGCACATCTGCACTTTAAGAAGATTGAGCTGCTGTGTGGCACTATCTTGTCACAAATAGTGCATTGTGCAGTCATTTTATCCATAGGTGGAAAGTAGCAGCACACTGTTTTCTTTCTGCCAGTCTCAGATGGAAGGAGGTGAGACTGACTGCAAGCGATCGTTCTAACCTCGTGTCGTCAGCTAAATATGTCTGGGTTGTTTATTGGCACAAACATTACACAAAAGTGATGCAGCCACCCCAAGTTATATTTGCTAAAAATATGAATTGATACCAAATGAGAGTAGCTGATGAGAATCGGGGTATCGATCCTGTAGGATCAATCCGCCCATCCCTAGCATATTCGGCCTAGCATGTTGGTGTTAGCGGCTAGCATGTTGGGCTTACATGAAAAACATTACACAACCTCAGTTAAAACAAACATCTGCTAACAATATGGCTATTCAGTAGCTAATACAAATATTAAAAGGGTTAATAAACCTATGTCCATATTAGGTAGTACATTAAACAAGTCTACGTTGCTCTACATATTTTAGGTGTGTGTGCAGGTACAGACCAACTCAGTGCACCCTCTGGCCCATCATGGCGGATTCTGAGGATTTTATCAGTGGAGATGCTGGGGCCTCAGCTACATACCCTATGCAGTGCTCAGCCCTAAGGAAGAACGGCTATGTGATGCTTAAGGGACGCCCCTGCAAGATCGTTGACATGTCTACCTCCAAGACTGGCAAGCATGGACATGCTAAGGTAACAATCACATGCAACTAATGCACTGGGTTAACGGAAAGTTGACATTTGAAGGATGAAGCTTTCACAGGCTTTATAAATGTGTCAGTGTAGTATTACCTCAAGTAGTAGCTCTTTAAAGAAGCATTCTAGCATCCTTGGATGAACAGAAAGCATTTACCAAACTGTTAGGGGAGTTTAGGGGCCAGCTTTGAATGTTTTCTTACAATCCCTGCCCCTCGCTTTTTAAACGCAGCTGTCTGTTATTTGAAGATGTTTCAGAGTTCCACCACAATCAATACGGATAAACAACCATTACCTGTATAACCAGTAAGCTGATAGGTAGTTAACCAAACTTCCTGAAAGCTAGTTATATGCATTTTCATAACTTGGACATGGAGACTTTCCCCAGGCTACTTAAAGTGAGCCTCCATTTTCTTCATGAGTCTGGAGTGCAGGATGGCTGTGGGCCCAACACAGAGCCAGTGCATGCTTTCTGGGTGGATGTCATTCCAAACACACATTGTGTTACCTTTCATGATGGAATGCAGATTTAAATGAGAGGTTCTGTCTATTTGGAGTTTCTTAGCGCCATTCTTATTCACAACTAGGGCTGTCAAATGTACTTTCGATATTCGAATGTTCTTCGAATATGTAAAAAAAAAAAAAAACATATAAATCCAAACAAACATTTGATTATGTAATAATATTGTGTGTGTGTCTGTGTTTCAATCGTGCAAGCCAATCACGTACGTTCACACTCACTAGCTAACAACATGTCTGGAAGGTCGCAAGAACCACCCGCGCAGAAAGAAAGAAAGTCATCTAGAGACATTTAGACAGAAATCTAAAAAGTCTGCCGATTCTTTGATTTCTGGTCAGTTGAAGGAGAAATACAGTCAAAGAAGAAAGTGGTATGTAAACTGTGTCATTTAGAACTAGCATACCACTACAAATTTAGAACTACAGTGGAAACAAGTCAGACTTAGGCCTATGTGAACCACCGGCTTCAAAACCCTTTGGTCAAACAGGGTAATGTTGAAAGAGAGAGCTTGATAACTTTTTATAATTTTTTTCAAGTGTTGCCACTGTGAATATTCCGTGAATTTACTCCGAAAATAAGGGTTGGATCACTGAATTATAATTTGACACCTTATTGACATTTATGTAAAACCTTTCAATTTAATGTTACCAATGCTTCCTTGTGTTGCAATTGTACCAGCCTTTTTGCTCCCCCTGTGGACGTAGAGTGTACAACAGGAGTAGCATTATGGCCATGCACATCAATGATGCATTTAATGCACTTTTTATTGTGTGTGTATATGTATATGTAAATATATATTCATTCAAATCTCTTATTTTTTGGAGAACAATATTCAAATTTAATATTTTTTTCCAGTTGACAGCCCTATTCACAACCAGTACTAACCAACTCTTTCATGATTTTCACTTGTAGTTCTAGCTTTCTACACTTCTGTTCGGAGATCAGGGAAGTTTAAGTACACTTTCTGTGATGTGAGTGTGGGTGAAGAGTTTTGGAATTGTTTTCCAGGTTCACCTGGTTGGCCTTGACATCTTCACCAGCAAGAAGTATGAAGATATCTGTCCCTCCACTCACAACATGGAGGTCCCCCACGTCAAGAGGTTGGAGTACCAGGTGACCACCCTTTCACCAATCAGACAGGGGCCTGTCCCCTTCACCAATGAGACAGGGGCCTTCACCAATGAGACAGGGGCCTTCACCAATGAGACAGGGGCCTTCACCAATGAGACAGGGGCCTTCACCAATGAGACAGGGGCCCTTCACCAATCAGACAGGGGCCTGTCCCCTTCACCAATCAGACAGGGGCCTGTCCCCTTCACCAATCAGACAGGGGCCTGTCCCCTTCACCAATCAGACAGGGCCCTTCACCAATGAGACAGGGGCCTTCACCAATCAGACAGGGGCCCTTCACCAATCAGACAGGGGCCCTTCACCAATCAGACAGGGGCCCTTCACCAATCAGACAGGGGCCTGTCCCCTTCACCAATGAGACAGGGGCCTTCACCAATGAGACAGGGGCCTTCACCAATGAGACAGGGGCCCTTCACCAATCAGACAGGGATCTGTCTAACCAGACAGGATCAGAAGCAAACGTGTTCGATGCCCAGTGACAAATGGATGTTGAGGTCCAGTTCAAAGCCTTGATGGACTCCATGTTTCTTAGCTGCTAGTTTTCTTCAGTTGTATCAAGAAGGTACTGGAGAGGTCAGTCTTTGGAGCAGGTATCTCAGGGTCTAAACACTAGCCGCTCCAAGAAGGTACTGGAGAGGTCAGTCTTTGGAGCAGGTATCTCAGGGCCTAAACACAAGCTGCTCCAAGAAGGTACTGGAGAGGTCAGTCTTTGGAGTAGGTATCTCAGGGCCTAAACACAAGCTGCTCCAAGAAGGTACTGGAGAGGTCAGTCTTTGGAGTAGGTATCTCAGGGCCTAAACACAAGCTGCTCCAAGAAGGTACTGGAGAGGTCAGTCTTTGGAGCAGGTAACTCAGGGTCTAAACACTAGCCGCTCCACGCTGTCCGGGTCACACTGCCTTTCACCACCAGAGGTCCCTAGTGAGCCTTCCTTTGGCTCTAAAACACAGCTGTCCCTCTGCTCCTCACACCTAGCTGGGCTACAGCCCTACAGGACTCCCCCATACGCCCGAACCCTAACCCTGCTAACTCACATCATTAGTCACCTTGGCTTATGTTTTGTGTGTGCGTGTGCGTGTGCGCAGCTCCTGGGCATCTGCGATGGATATCTGAGTCTGATGAAGGACAATGGTGAGACCAGGGACGACCTCAGGCTCCCAGAGGGAGAGCTGGGCAAGGAGATTGAGAAGAAGGCTGATGAAGACGTCCTTGTAAGCTGGGGGAAGGGGACTGGGGACTGGGGACTGGGGACTGGGGGCTGGGGGCTGGGGGCTGGGGACTGGGGACTGGGGACTGGGGACTGGGGACTGGGGACTGGGGGGACTGGGGGCAGGGGACTGGGAACTGGGGGCAGGGGCTGGAGAGTGAATGAATACCCATGTAAAGCTTGTGTAGATTCAGTCCAAGGGCCTCTCCTGTGTCTCCAGATCACTGTGCAAAGTGCCTTGGATGAAGAGTGTGCCATCAGCATCAAGTTAATGAACAAGTAACCCAGGAGCAGCTGGAGACCTGGACAGCACTTCTCCTCCATCTTGGTCCTGCAAACCCCACCAAAGCGAATGGCCTTTCACCCCCACACGTTCAGCCATCACCATAGCAACGGAGCAGAACAACTTTAACCTTTGACCTCTGCCTCGTGGCTGGCAGGCCTTGTCCTGGGTCGCTGGCGTTTTAACCACTCACCCATCCCACCTGACTATCTCCGTGGCAACACAGTCTGACAAAACCATTTTTTATTAATACGATTGTTTACTTTGTGGATTTGGAGTAGTTCTCTTTTTGTTGGTGGGGGATGTAGTTTTAGATGGTTGTTGCCCCGTTAGATAGTCTGTTCTCTAGATGTGTTACCCTCTCATGCACAAACGCACTTACATGTCCATTGATACCATTCCAACTGGACAAAAGCTTGTGCACTTTTTTGCTTAAACACATTGCATCTTGTGACTAAAGGGATTTTTCCACAATGCCTATTTGCCTTAGACTCCAACACACGCTGACCAACTCACATCCTGTAAACACTAAGTAGCCATATGACATGACTGGAATACACACACACACACACACACACACACTCACTAAGTAGCCATATGACATGACTGGAATACACACACACACACACACTAAGTAGCCATATGACATGGCTCTAATACACACACACACACACACACACACACACACTAAGTAGCCATATGACATGACTGGAATTCACACACACACACACACACACACACACACTAAGTAGCCATATAACATGGCTGGGACAGCCACAGTCAGTCAGTCAGTGTGTTTGTTAGAGCAGCTCAGTGTGTCAGTGTGTTTGTTAGAGCCTATATATATATATATATATATATATATATATATATATATATATATAATACATACACACACACACACACACACTCTCCCCTCTATGTCTTAATATCAATCTGAATTACCAACTTGTTGGTACGCCTTAGTAGCCACTGCATTGCATGTCAGTTAACATGAACACAGAACTGAAGTGTGGGTTTACCCTTAAGAATTATGCATGTGAGTTAGATTTGTAAGTTTAAATAGAGCAGAGTTACAGAAGAGCTTATGTTATGCTGAGCTGTTGAACGTCTATGGATGGTCTGGGTTAGGGTTAGGGTTGCTGTTTAAGGTGTATGGGTAGTCTGGGTTAGAGTTATGTATAGGCTTAGGGTTAGAGTTGATGCTTAAGGTGTATGGGTAGTCAGGGTTGGGGTTAGGGTTAGGGTTGAAGGGCACATGCTGCTTCTCCAGCTTCAGCTAGTCCAATCAGGTCTCTCCATCACAGGGATGGTTAGGGTTAGTCCCATCAGGTCTCTCCATCACAGGGATGGTTAGGGTTAGGGTTAGTCCAATCAGGTCTCTCCATCACAGGGATGGTAAGGGTTAGGGTTAGTCCAATCAGGTCTCTCCATCACAGGGGTTAGGGTTAGTCCAAAGAGGTCTCTCCATCACAGGGATGGTAAGGGTTAGGGTTTGTCCAATCAGGTCTCTCCATCACAGGGATGGTTAGGGTTAGGGTTAGTCCAATCAGGTCTCTCCATCACAGGGATGGTAAGGGTTAGGGTTAGTCCAATAAGGTCTCTCCATCACAGGAATGGTAAGGGTTAGGGTTAGGATTAGTCTAATAAGGTCTCTCTATCACAGGGATGTTAAGGGTTAGGATTAGTCCAATCAGGTCTCTACAGCTTCCACTGGAAGACCCAGCAGTCCTCCTCAAGCCATAAATGCATCTATTATGATATCTATGCATATGTCTATCATGATAAGATATATCTATGTGTATATGTCTATCATAAGATATATCTATGTGTATATGTCTATCATGATAAGATATATCTATGTGTATATGTCTATCATAAGATATATCTATGTGTATATGTCTATCAAAAGATATATCTATGTGTATATGTCTATCATAATTGGATATATATGTCCTAATGCCAGAAGAAGACTCCGTTCACCTACAGCTTCTTCCTGCTGTCACACACAGCCAGGGGGCTGGACATCATCCCTGGAACTTCCTCCTGCTGTCACACACAGCTAGGGGGCTGGACATCATCCCTGGAACTTTCTCCTATGTTACAGACTAGTGTTTGTGTTATAAAGATGATAGGGTAATGGTTGCTCTGACACACTGATCTAGAATCAGATTGGTGTGATCGGTGTGACAGACATGGCCTACTCTAGCAGGAAGCATTCCAACTTGTGTTTGTGGTGCCACATCCAAAGGGTTTTCATGTCAAGCATTCATGTCGGTTTCTTTGTTTTCGTTTGACACATTGTGCCTGTAATCTGCGGGAAATTTTAAAAGTTAAATATTAAAGTTTGCCATTTTCTGTAATAAATGATCATGATGTTAAGCTGCAAGATTTCTTATGTTCATTTTATTCTGTTCCAGAATTTTGATCAGGCATTCAAACCTGATCAATAAAAGTGTTTAAAATATGAGCCTGAAGCCCAATTCAGCATATCGTGCCTTTCTTAATTGGTGTCTTGAAATTCAAAGAAAACTCACTGTTGAGTTAATAATGTAAAGCCCCAGAGTATGTTGCCTTGAACCAGGGGGAGTTCTCTTCATCAGGTTAGATTAAATTAGATTACATGACAGAACCTCCATGAAACAGCCTCCTGGTGTCACAGATTAATGTTCCTCTGCTTAGCATATTTGTACAGATCAGAGGTTTAATACTTTCTACAAGAGGTGTGTACCCCAAGGCTTCCTGGTGTATAGGCTAGAGAGAGAGAGGTGTGTACCCCAAGGCTTCCTGGTGTATAGGCTAGAGAGAGAGGTGTAGGAGACCCCCCCCCCCCCCCCCCACACTCACACACACACTGTTCAGACTGGCGTTCCTCTCTCCCATTCTCCCTCTGGCCAGTAAACCTGTCTGGCGTTACTTCAAACCACTGAAGTGGAATAGTGGAAAGGGTCTGTGTTATGATTTTTTTTCCCATTGCTATGCTCTGAAAGTTAAGAGGACAGCAGTATTAGCTCTATCACTTCCTACCACCCTCCATCACACCCCTCTGCTGCCCTATCACCCTTACCATCCCTGTGATGGAGAGACCTAACCCCTAACCCTAACCCTTCCCATCCCTGTGATGGAGAGACCTAACCCTAACCCTTACCATCCCTGTGATGGAGAGACCTAACCCCTAACCCTTACCATCCCTGGGATGGAGAGACCTAACCCTAACCCTTACCATCCCTGGGATGGAAAGACCTAACCCCTAACCCTAACCCTTAACCCTTACCATCCCTGGGATGGCAAGACCTAACCCTAAGCCCTAACCCCTAACCCTAACCCTAACCCTTACCATCCCTGGGATGGCGAGACCTAACCCCTAACCCTAACCCCTAACCCTAACCCTAACCCTTACCATCCCTGTGATGCAGAGACCTAACCCCTAATCCTCCCATGCCTGTGATGGAGAGACCTAACCCTTAACCCTTACCATCCCTGTGATGGAGAGACCTAACCCCTAACCCCTAACCCTAACCCTTACCATCCCTGTGATGGAGAGACCTAACCCCTAACCCTTACCATCCCTGTGATGGAGAGACCTAACCCCTAACCCTTACCATCCCTGTGATGGAGAGACCTAACCCTAACCCTTACCATCCCTGTGATGGAGAGAACTAACCCCTAACCCTAACCCTAACCCCTAACCCTAACCCTAACCCCTAACTCTAACCCCTAATCCTCCCATGCCTGTTCCTTTGTCCCTTTTCCTGCGATGGAGTTCTGGGGAGAAATGGAGAGAAAGAGCTGAAGGCTGACCAGCAGGTGGCAGTGCAGCATCACAGCTGGCTCTGGGATCCAGAGTCTGATCCATCCATTCCTCTGTTCCCCAGTGTGACGGTGTAGTAGATCCAGAGTCTGATCAATCCATTCCTCTGTTTCCCAGTGTGATGGTGTAGTAGATCCAGAGTCTGATCAATCCATTCCTCTGTTCCCCAGTGTGATGGTGTAGCAGGGGGGGGGGGGGGGGGGCATGCTGCAGTCATGCTGACCTCTGACCCCTCAACCCCCAGTCCCTCAGGGGAGAAGGCAGAGAGGATAGTTTGGGCGTTTCCTTACTTCTTCGTCTGTCGGAATTACACTCACACAGACGAGTCTGCTTCATCTTGTCCTGCTTCATCTTATCCTGCTTCATCGTATCCTCCTTCATCTTGTCCTGCTTCATCTTGTCCTGCTTCAGCTTGTCCTGCTTCATCTTATCCTGCTTCATCTTATCCTGCTTCATCTTATCCTGCTTCATCTTATCCTGCTTCATCTTATGATCATCTTCATGTTCCTCCCCGTCTCAGACCCCAGACCAGCAGCTCCAATGGAATCTAACCCTTTAATCAATTCTAACTAAGTTCATGCATTCCTCTCACTTGACTACACACACACACACACACACACACATGTTTTCCCAGCCTGTACTAGCCTTTTACTAAGCTCCACCCCGTCTCCAGGGCTGATAGAGAAAGGGTTCCAGTGATGCTCTCGTGCTTTCCGGGGATCAGACGGAGAGCCTTCTCTGGGTTTGAAGCAGGGATTGTGAGGGGGAAAGAGGCAGATGTTCCCAGGCCTTTCTGTCCTCGTTTCTCCAGACTGAGAATACGCTGGAATCCTGCCGGCCTGTTTGGAGGGACATGGAAAGTGGATGCTTTGGGAACGGTTGGGGTCAGGCCACATGTATGAGTAGAGACACCCACCGTGCACGCACACTGACACACACCGTGCACGCACACTGTAGCTTTAATGTGGGCCTCTAGGCTCCCCAGTGGGTAACCTGTAAGAGTGATGTCTCAAACAGCACGGAACAGGGAAAGGAAGGAGATCAAAGTTTGTGGCCACAGCGGAAAGACAGAAAGTGGAAGATGTGTGTGTTTGGGCAACGCGTGCGAAAGGCCGAGGTGAGAGAGGGGGGGGGGGGGGGACAGGGAGATCACAGAGCCGTGCTTCAGGCCTCACTAAGCGATCCCTGCTGCTCCAACGTGTTCTGGATTAAGCTTTGTTGATCCGAGTGGCGAGGGAGGCCCCTAAAACACAGACCCCCACACTCCCCACCCACCCCTCCCCCCCACACCCCACACCCAAGTCCTGTCTAGGTGTCCTAGTTCCGCGGGTTCATGCAGTGTGTGTGTGTGTGTGTGGGGGGGGGTTATCAGCCTGTTTTGACCTTGAGCTCAACAAACCTTTGTCAGTTCTGGTTTCTTAGGAAATCTCAGGGAGTGATTTCTCAGCGCCCAGTTTCATTCTGTGCCCACTCACCCATGTGCTGTGGGACGGAGTGTGTGAAAGAGAGAGAGAGAGAGAGAGAGAGAGAGACTGTGTGTGGGTGGGTGGGTGGGGGGGGGTATTGGGGAGTGTTGTTGTGGAATCCAGATTGGAAGCAGAGAGAGACGGTGTGTGTGTGTGTGTGTGTGTGTGTGTGTGGGGGGGGGGGTTGGGGGGGTTGTTGTTGAATCCAGATTGGAAGCAGAGAGAGATGGTGTGTGTGTGTGTGTGTGTGTGGACTAGGAGTGTGTGTGTGTGTGTGTGTGTGTGTGTGTGTGTGTGTGTATTGTAGTGTAAGTCCATCTATGTTCTCTCAGGGTTCCTCCAGTCACCTCACTGCTGGGGAGTCAGTCCAGACTGGACCGGTTCTATCTATTTTTGTACATTTCAAAGACCCCCTCCATCTGTTCCTTCTCCATGTCTACGCAAGCAGACACACACACACACACACACACACACACAGGTAGGAATCCCCCAGACAAAGTTTCACCCAGACCTTTTGTTCAATATACATTGATCAAGGTCTCATTTTAATCCACCTGCTCAACTCCAGTGGGAGTGGGGCCATTGTTTGAGAGTGTGTGTTTAAGTGAGAGAGAGAGAGTGTGTGTGTGTGTGTGTGTGTGTGTGTGTGTCAAAGTGAGAGAGTATGTGAGTGAGTGTGTGTGTGTGTGTGTGTGTGTGTGTGTGTCAAAGTGAGAGAGTGAGTGAGTGAGTGAGTGAGTGTGTGTGTGTGTGTGTGTGTGTGTGTGTGTGTGTGTCGAAGTGAGAGAGGGAGTGTGTGAGTTAAGAGTACTAGGTAGCTGAGTCGATGAGAGAGGAAGACGCCCTGGCCAACATCTGGAGGTTGACTCCAGGGGGCACCTGAAGAAGAGCCCAGGGGAGAGAGGGAAGGGGGAGGCCAAACGGTAGGCCTAACTCAAACCAGATGGGGGGGATTGGAAAAAAAACACCACTCTTGGTCTCCTCCTGTTCTCTCCTCTCCTCCTGGTCTCCTCCTGTTCTCTCCTCTGCTATTGGTCACCTCCTGGTCCCTCCTTTGCTCCTGGTGTCCTCCTGGTCTCCTCCTGGTCCCTCCTTTGCTCCTGGTGTCCTCCTGGTCTCCTCCTGGTCCCTCCTTTGCTCCTGGTCTCCTCCTGGTCTCCTCCTGGTATCCTTCTGGTCTCTCCTATCCTGGTATCCTCCTGGTCTCTCCTTTCCTCCCGGTGTCCTCTTGGTCTCTCCTCTCCTCCTGGTCTCCTACTGGTCTCATCCTGGTCTCTCCTCTCCTCCTGGTCTCTCCTATCCCCCTGGTCTCCTCCTGGTCTCTCCTATCCTCCTGGTCTCTCCTCTTCTCCTGGTCTCCTCCTGGTCTCTCCTATCCTCCTGGTCTCTCCTCTGCTCCTGGTCTCCTCCTGGTCTCTGCTCCTGTGCTATCGCTCTCCTTCTCTGCCCTCAGCCTTTTTCGTGATGACTCACTGGGATACAATGTGCCTCTGTTGTTGCTGCTATGGTTTACAGATCTATTCAGAGCCTCCGGCCAGCGGCTGCTGTTCCAGTGGAAGGCTGATAGAAGGCTATCAGTCACGTTAAAGTAGCCGCTCTGTTACTGTGTCTGGGGAGAGGTACCCAGGAAGTGACCCGGGCCGCTAGGAGGACTGCTCCGAGAGGCCGAGAGATTAGATTAGACGTGTTTCCAACAGCCCTCCATGTGTGGACACCATAAACCCACCCCAGTGATCTACAACCATCTCAAGGTCGACTTTAGTTTCAATTGGAAACTTTGAAGCGAGGAGCAGCTCTGTTCCTGACTGAGTGTTGGTTCAGAGTGGGGCTAAATGTTTAGTCTTAGCAGTGATGAGAATATGATGAGAGTGTGTTGGAATATGATGAGAGTGTATTGGAATATGATGAGAGTGTGTTGGAATATGATGAGAGTGTGTTGGAATATGATGAGAGTGTGTGTTGGAATATGATGAGGGTGTGTGTTGGAATATGATGAGAGTGTGTGTTGGAATATGATGAGAGTGTGTTGGAATATGATGAGAGTGTGTTGGAATATGATGAGAGTGTGTTGGAATATGATGAGAGTGTGTTGGAATATGATGAGAGTGTGTGTTGGAATATGATGAGAGTGTGTGTTGGAATATGATGAGAGTGTGTGTTGGAATATGATGAGAGTGTGTTGGAATATGATGAGAGTGTGTGCTGACACAGAGACATTCCTCCAGTCCAAAGGTCTGAAGAAGCAAAGGGAAAACCCTGGTCCACTCTAAATAACCATCTGGAGCTCACCCTGCTGTTGACTTTAATTAAATAGGAATAGCTTTGAAGGGGAGCCAGGGTTATAATTGTGTTAAGTTCTGATATTACGTGTGCACGGGCACACATGCACATTGAACAGTCAAACATACACAAGCTTGTCCAGAAACA
>CM030181.1:19369279-19371779 GCA_017639675.1 Aplochiton taeniatus | reverse complement strand
ACACTGGATTGCCAGGGTAAATTATTGATACAGCTACCAGTGCAGACCAGCACAGATGGAGGAGAGGATATTCTGCTAGAATGGAGTTTTGATAGTCTGGCACATGGCGATTTATTAGGTTAGGAGACAGGGAGAAGAGAGAGGGGAGAGAGGAGAGAGAGAGAGGAGACAGGGAGAAGAGATGAGAGAGAGAGGAGAGAGGACAGAGAGAAGAGATGAGAGAGAAAGGAGAGAGGAGAGAGGAGAGAGGAAAGAGAGAGAGAAGTAGAGAGAGAGAGAGAGAGAGAGAGAGAGAGAGAGAGAGAGAGAGAGAAAGGGGGAGAGAGGAGAGAGAGAGAGAGAGAGAGAGAGAGAGGGAGAGAGAGAGAGAGAGAAAGGGGGAGAGAGAGAGAGAAAGGGGGAGAGAGGAGAGAGAGAGAGAGAGAGAGAGAGAGAGAAAGGGGGAGAGAGGAGAGAGAGAGAGAGAGAGAGAGGGAGAGAGAGGGAGAGAGAGAGAGAGAGAGAGAGAGAGAGAGAAAGAGAGAAAGGGGGAGAGAGAGAAAGGGGGAGAGAGGAGAGAGAGAGAGAGAGAGAGAGAGAGAGAGAGAGAGAGAGAGAGAGAGAGAGTGAGAGAGAGAGAGAGAGAAAGGGGGAGAGAGGAGAGAGAGAGAGAGAGAGAGAGAGAGAGAGAGAGAGAAAGGGGGAGAGAGAGAGAGAAAGGGGGAGAGAGGAGAGAGAGCCATGCATGTGGGGCAGGAAATTATGGTGAGATAAGGCAGCTGTTGGTATACTCATGCTAGTCCACACACACACACACACACACACACAGGTGTGCTCCATAACATGGATAACAGGTGTGCACCTTGCCGTCTGATTGATTAAATATACGGTGAGACACCTTTCTGTAATATGACTTGTTATGTCAAAGTGTGTGTGTGTGTGTGTGTGTGTGTGGAGCACTACCCCATAAGTAATACCAGTGGAAGATCTAAGGGATCATTACAGTCCTGTGTTGTAGTGACTTCATCGCTCTGCACTGTTGAGTTCTGGGTAGTGGCCCAAGAGCTGGGCTTCAGGGGAGCTGACATTTTGCAGATCAGGAGGTACGGCTACTAAAATAATAACACCAACCCGCTGCATAGCAGAAGCCATGACAATGCAGGGTTCATCTGGAAGCCAGAGCACTGATTACAAGGGGAGGACATTGGACTCAGTGGATGGACCAGATTCATGGTCGGGGGCCAGGGGGGGGGGGGGGGGGGGGGGGGGGGGGGGGGGGGGGGGGGGGGGGGGGGGGGGGGGGGGGGGGGGGCGGGGGGACTACCTGCAGATTCATGGTCGGGGGGGGGGGGGGGGGGGGGGGGGGCTTAATTTGTTTATTTTGTTTTGTTCTTTATAGCTGGTGAAATTTACCAGAAGTGACAGACTGTCAAAATAAATGAAGCTCCTACATGCACACACACACACGCACGCACACGCACACGGGCACCTTAATTCTCGCTCATGACACACACATACAGCCTATCTATGTCTACATGCCTAAATATTTTATGCGAATACCCTATTATCTTAATAATTCATACAATACCCTGCTCATCACTTTCACTGCCCTACTTGATGAAATGATGGGTTCTACAAAGAGCAGAACGTATTTTTATGAAGTGCCTAAAACCCAGTTGGATAAATATTGCAGACGTGTTTCATTGACAGTCTCCTTGCTACTATCCCGGCACTTGTTGCTTGCCGGAGCATTCTCAGTAATTTCCTATCGATCTCTCTATTACATAGCACCTTCTCGCCAAATTACAGGTTCCCCAGGAGGCTCCTAAAATCGACCTGTAAATGTTAAATGTACCTAAATAACACTGAGATGGTATGAAATAACAGGATGTGACGGGTGAAATTTAAAATAAAAACATTGTAACGCAATAGGGACTTGGTATATTGTATTTTTTATGAACATGATGGAGCTATTTTTTCGTAAGGCTGCTCATCCGAAGCGTATGCTGCTGAAGGGCAGTAACTATGACTACATAGTTAGGTTTTCTTAGCAACTCTTTTCTATGAATTCTATCATTTTCCATCGCCAGTCGTCGCAACCTATAACGTTCTCTACTCCATGCCTACGGGTAAGTGCCGGAGTTGCCCATTAATAGATTCTTAATTCTCAAGGTTAGGCAGAATTGTTTTGAAACTGGCATTACCGTAACTTTGCCAGTATACAGGGTGATAATACAGAACGAATACGCGTGATGAATTATGGACGGCGTCGTTGCTCACGTGGTGTGTAGCAGGCTTCTGAATGATTTAGAGCTTTTACATCATCACCCCCCCCCCCCCCCCCCCCCCCCCGGCTCCCGATGATGCGCGTGCAGGCTCGCGATGCTGCTGCTGCTGCTGGTGACTGCAGCATCCGACATGGAGCGCAAGCGCTACCGGAGCACGGGCATCCTTTAATCCACCAGGGTCACAGCACAGCTCGTGAGTGTTTTTTTTCCTCGCCCTCTCCCTCCTTGTCCTT
>CM030181.1:19336779-19354279 GCA_017639675.1 Aplochiton taeniatus | reverse complement strand
CCAATCTTTAACAGGACCAATCTTTAAAGAACCAATCCTTAAGAACCAATCCTTAAAGAACCAATCTTTAACAGAACCAATCCTTAAGAACCAATCCTTAAAGAACCAATCCTTAAGAACCAATTCTTAAGAACCAATCCTTAAAGAACCAATCCTTAAAGAACCAATCTTTAACAGAACCAATCTTTAAAGAACCAATCCTTAAAGAACCAATCTTTAAAAGAACCAATCTTTAACAGGATCAATCTTTAAAGAACCAATCCTTAAGAACCAATCCTTAAGAACCAATCCTTAAAGAACCAATCTTTAACAGAACCAATCCTTAAGAACCAATCCTTAAGAACCAATCCTTAAAGAACCAATCTTTAACAGAACCAATCCTTAAGAACCAATCCTTAAGAACCAATTGTATAACATGGCTTAGTGACTTGTACTTTACACCTACTAGAGGTGTTGGCTGGTTCAGGCTGAACTCAGCTGCCTCAGTAAGGTTCCATGACATTGGTCGGCACATGTCCTTCTATGTTAGGATGAGGCTCACTGATTGGCCCTGGCTATTTTTTTGTTAGTAATCTGTGTCCTGATTGGACGGGGGCACCCGAGGGGAGTTCATGTCTGCCAGTGAGCGTTAGGCTTGATTGTTTTTGCTTTCTCTCTCCCTTCCATGTTTCATCATCCCTCCATCCTATCCTTCTCTTTTCCCGCATGACTTCACACGTCAGACACACAAATCAAAGGCTCACACACACAAACACACACACACACACACACACACACACACACACACACACACACACACAAACACACACACACACACACACACACACAAACACACACACACACTAATGAATCATAAGTCATGTCGCGTCTTACGTAGGAACAGTTGTGTTGAATTCTCTATGTCCACAGAACGTTGTGATAGAGAGTGTGTTATAAGTAGGTAAATATGATGTGTGTGTGTCCCAGGTGTGTGTATGAGTAGGTACATATGATGTGTGTGTGTCCCAGGTGTGTGTATGAGTAGGTAAATATGATGTGTGTGTCCCAGGTGTGTGTATGAGTAGATAAATGTGATGAGTGTGTGTCCCAGGTGTGTGTATGAGTAGATAAATGTGATGAGTGTGTGTCCCAGGTGTGTGTATGAGTAGATAAATGTGATGAGTGTGTGTTCCAGGTGTGTGTATGAGTAGATAAATGTGATGAGTGTGTGTTCCAGGTGTGTGTATGAGTAGATAAATATGATGCGTGTATGTGTTCTCAGGTGTCTGTGATCCTGACCCTGATGGTGCCCTACAGTGAGATCGATGCGGACGCTCCTCTCATGGAGATGTTTGCACTGCACGGCTGCATGTTTGCTAAGTACATCGTTGCTGTGGGGTCCATCGCCGGCCTCAGTGTGTCCCTACTGGGGTCCCTGTTCCCCATGCCCAGAGTCATCTACGCCATGGCCGGGGACGGACTGCTCTTCAAGTGAGTGCCTCACAGGCCCACACACACACACACAAACACACACACACACACACACACACACACACACACACACACACATACACACACACGCATGAAACACACTCTCTGTTTTCAT
This sequence comes from Aplochiton taeniatus, assembly GCA_017639675.1. Taxonomy (NCBI): domain Eukaryota; kingdom Metazoa; phylum Chordata; class Actinopteri; order Galaxiiformes; family Galaxiidae; genus Aplochiton; species Aplochiton taeniatus. The sequence goes on along the minus strand of CM030181.1, from coordinate 19,352,694 downwards.
ATTATAGCTGCAGTTGTTTGATATGCCATATCAATCTTTGTGACAACCGCAACTGTGTGTGTGTGTGTGTGTGTGTGTGTGTGTGTGTGTGTGTGTGTGTGTGTGTGTGCGCGAGTCTGTGTGTGTGTTTGCATTTCTGTTTGTGGTGTGTGTGTGTGTGTGTGTGTGTGTGTGTGTGTCTAGGTTCCTGGCCCACGTCTCCCCCTACACTGAGACCCCCATGGTAGCGTGCCTAGTGTCTGGCTGCCTGGCGGCTCTCCTCTCCCTATTGGTCAGCCTCAGAGACCTCATAGAGATGATGTCTATCGGCACGCTGCTGGCCTACACCCTGGTACCCTTACACATCAAACACACAACCCTACACCCTGGTACCCTTACACATCGAACACACAACCCTACACCCTGGTACCCTTACACATCGAACACACAACCCTACACCCTGGGACCCTTACACATCGAACACACAACCCTACACCCTGGTACCCTTACACATCGAACACACAACCCTACACCCTGGTACCCTTACACATCGAACACACAACCCTACACCCTGGGACCCTTACACATCGAACACACAACCCTACACCCTGGTACCCTTACACATCGAACACACAATATACACTGGTACCCTTACATATCCAACACAATATACACTGGTGCCCTTACATATCCAACACAATTCACACTGGTGCCCTTACACATCTAACACAATACACACTGATACCCTTACACGTCTAACACAATACACACTGATACCCTTACACATCTAACACAATGCACACCGATACCCTTACATATCAAACACAATTCACACTTGTGCAAGGACACATCGATCATGTAACCCTAAACACTGGTACCCTAACCTTGCACACCCTGATACACTGGTGCCCTTACACATCTATCACAGAGTACTACCCAAAGGAATAGAACTGGTTTATTTCCCCTAACCCTACGTACTATCACAGAGTTCAACCACAAACCACACAGCAGAAACAAACACTCTACTTTGACTTCAGGCGCCTCTTCATGGTACAGTGTGACCTGCAGCCTCACTGCTGACCATGTTCTTCTTCTGTGGTCTCTAGGTGAGTCTGTGCGTGCTGTTGCTACGCTACCAGCCCGAGAGCGACATCCACGGCTTCGTCAACTTCCTGTCTGAGGAGCAGAACAACAAGAAGAAGGAAGGCGTGCTGGCGGAGTGTGAGAAGGACGCCTGCTCCCCCAGCAGTGAGGCCGAGGAGTACGGGGGCCCACCCACCAACACCTGCGGAGCCAAGAACCTCCCGTCGCTAGGCGACAACGAGATGCTGATTGGCAAGCCGGACAAAACGGCGTACACCGCCAGCCACCCCAACTATGGAACGGTGGACATGGCCACTGGCATCGAGGCGGAGGAGTCCGAGGGCGGGGTCTCCCGCCATCTGAAGAAGCTGATTGGCCCGCGCTACTACACCCTGAGGATCCGATTGGGTCTCCCGGGAAAGATGGACAGGCCCACCGTTGCTACGGGAAAGACGGTGACCGTGTGTGTGCTCCTCCTCTTCATCATCATCTTCGCCTTCTGCTCCTTCATCATCTTTGGTGAGCCCCTGGACGGCATATCTAATGATTCATAATAAGCGGCTGTTTGCTCACACTGCGTCTTGATAGCTGTTTACTGCTCTGCTAACGTTTTCCCGTACAGTAATACTAACAAAACAGACAGCTAAAGGTACAGTACACCAGGAAAGCATGGGTGTCCTCTTGACCTCTGACCTCTGTGTGTCCTGTCCAGGTGCCGGATGCATTGGGGAGGGCAGCTGGTGGGCCGTCCTCCTCCTGGTCCTCTTCGTGGTGGCCATGGCCCTGCTGGTGGTCATCATCCTGCAGCAGCCTGAGAACCCCAAGCGTCTGCCCTACATGGCGCCCTGCGTACCCTTTGTGCCCACCTCTGCCATGCTGGTCAACATCTACCTCATGCTGAAGCTCTCTGCCATCACCTGGATACGCTTTGCTGTGTGGTGCTTCGTGGGTGAGGCGCCGGCCAGTCGCTGACGTCGGCCGAAATGGGCTGCGGCCATTTCGCGCTGAATAGTATTAGCAGGGTTGTGTTTGGAAATCGAGTTCGTTTTACCTTGAGGAGTTATGTAGCTCTGGTCCAGGCCCTCTGTTGAGGGGATATTATAGGAGGTGATTGGGTTTGGGTTCTGCTACTTCAGTGTAAAGTGTCACAGTCTTCCAGAGGGGGGGCTGGGGGTTGGTGCAGCACAGAGGAATGGGTTGACTGTTGTTTTGTGACTCACTGTATGAGTGGGGGGGTTCTGATTATTTGTTGTGGTGTTACATTTTGAACGCTATGCTAACAGGACGCACATGCCTTTCACTTTCTGTGTGTGTGTGTGTGTTGGTCTGTGTGTGTGTGTGTGTGTGTGTGTGTGTGTGTTGGTCTGTGTGTGTGTGTTGGTCTGTGTGTGTTGGTCTGTGTGTGTGTGTTGGTCTGTGTGTGTGTGTTGGTCTGTGTGTGTGTGTGTGTTGGTCTGTGTGTGTGTGTTGGTCTGTGTGTGTGTGTGTGTTGGTCTGTGTGTGTGTGTTGGTCTGTGTGTGTGTGTGTGTGTGTGTGTGTGTTGGTCTGTGTGTGTGTGTGTGTGTGTGTGTGTGTGTGTGTTGGTCTGTGTGTGTGTGTTGGTCTGTGTGTGTGTGTGTGTGTGTGTTGGTCTGTGTGTGTGTGTGTGTGTGTGTCCCACCAGGCGTCCTGATCTACTTTGGCTATGGCATGTGGAACAGCACTCTGGAGAGAACGGCCAGAGAGAGTGAGGTCCATGCCTCCACCTACCAGCGCTACGACCAGGGTGTGGACGAGGGCTTCACCGGCTTTGAGGACGACTTCAACCCGCCCACCAGCGACCCCTGGGGGGCACCAGAGGCAGGCTCAGGGCTTACCCCTCCTCCCCAGGACAAGCCAGAGGGGGAAGGGACAGTGTCCCGGGCCGGAGCTCGGAGCATAGCCAGCCACGGCTTGGCGGAGGAGGATCCAATGGATTTCTGAAGGGACTGCCTCCATGTTTTCCCGAATGTACTGCCTGTCTGCTGCTTTGGGGTGGATGGGGAGTTTGTGTGTGTGTGTGTGTGTCTGTCTGTGTGTGTGTGTGTGAGCATGTGTGAGCATGTGTGTGTATGTGTTCTGACCTTTGGGCTAAATAGCTGCTGCCTCCTATCACAGTGTGTTTGTCTTATTCCTTCCATCCCTGTTGTAATCCCACCAGAGATCAGCCAACAGAGCGTCTAGGGAAAGGAGATAACAGCTCACTGGAAACCTGGGTGACATTCTAGAAGCAGGGCTCTCTGTTGATCCTAATGGAGAACAGGAGAGAGTGATGATAGAGGGAGAAATGAATCAGCCCTGCTTCCCTTTTCCTGTTTGAGCTTACAGACAGGAAGCTGTCAGAGTGCAGCAAGCCCGGGTCACTTCCGGTGTTCAGGTCCAGGTGTTCGGAGTTGAACTCTGCTCCACTCATCTCTGGCAGACAGTCAAACAAACACACGCACACGCACACGCACACACACACACACACACACACGCACACACACACACACTCACACACACACACACACACACACACACACACACACACACACACACACACACACACACTATTGTGGCCAGATATGATTGAGAAAGATGGCTGAACTTTAGCTGAGTACAGGGTTTAGGCTCTGACACTTCTCACCTCCACAGAGAACCTCTAGAATGGTTCCAGCACATTGTCTAGAGAAGTTATGGAGGCCCATTGCACTTGTCTCTGTACAGCCAACCCTAACAGCTAGCCCAGGGGAAGAGAGTTCTAGCCCAGGGGACGAGAGTTCTAGCCCAGGGGAAGAGAGTTCTAGCTGAGGGGAAGAGAGTTCTAGCCCAGGGGAAGAGAGTTCTAGCTGAGGGGAAGAGAGTTCTAGCCCAGGGGAAGAGAGTTCTAGCTGAGGGGAAGAGAGTTCTAGCCCAGGGGAAGAGAGTTCTAGCCCAGGGGACATCCTGTTTTTGTTCTTTAGTATTGGACTTTGCTTGCAATAGTGCCTTCATCTGCGTGTGAATGAACACGTGTTTGCGATTTCAGCTTGTGTGTGTGTGTGTGTGTGTACATTGCAACTTCCGCTCTCACACTGATTCTTGCATCATAATGAACATGGAGTTGACGCCTGGTTTGACTGTGTTCCATTGACTTGTTCATGTACTTCCCTCTGTCCCAGCATCACACACACACACACACACACACACACACACACAGATAACAGTGATGTTTAGATGTGTGTGTGTCTGCTGAGTTGTCGGTGTCCTTCGCGTACAAAGGGATGTGACAGGAGATCCTGATGAGGCTCTGCATGGCTGTGTAGATGGTCTTTCTGATGAGGCTCTGCATGGCTGTGTAGATGGTCTTCCTGATGAGGCTCTGCATGGCTGTGTAGATGGTCTTCCTGATGAGGCTCTCTGCATGGCTGTGTAGATGGTCTTCCTGATGAGGCTCTGCATGGCTGTGTAGATGGTCTTCCTGATGAGGCTCTGCATGGCTGTGTAGATGGTCTTCCTGATGAGGCTCTCTGCATGGCTGTGTAGATGGTCTTCCTGATGAGGCTCTGCATGGCTGTGTAGATGGTCTTCCTGATGAGGCTCTCTGCATGGCTGTGTAGATGGTCTTCCTGATGAGGCTCTCTGCATGGCTGTGTAGATGGTCTTCCTGATGAGGCTCTCTGCATGGCTGTGTAGATGGTCTTCCTAATGAAGCTCTGCATGGCTGTGTAGATGGTCTTCCTGATGAGGCTGTGCATGGCTGTGTAGATGGTCTTCCTGATGAGGCTCTCTGCATGGCTGTGTAGATGGTCTTCCTGATGAGGCTGTGCATGGCTGTGTAGATGGTCTGCTGTTGTTTTCTACTTCCTGTGCTTTGTGGATGGTCCTCTTTGCTGCTGCCTCTCTCCCTCCCTCTCCCTCCCTCTCCCTCCCTCCCTCTCCCTCCCTCCTTCCCTCATCCCTCTCCTCCCTCCCTCCCTCCCTCTCTCCCTTCTCCCCCAGCTTCCAGGTCTTCCTCCTCTCCTCTTCCTCCTCCTCAGTAAATCAGCCCTTGCTAGGAGGGTCAGTGTGGGGGTGGACATGGAGATTTCACAGGACACTGACCCAGAGTCTGTCCTTCCATCAGGGGATTGGAACAGTAATTAGTCTGACAACCCCCTCCTGCCCCCTCAGGAATCTGGTTTCCATCCAAGGATCACCTTTTTGTCTCGGAAACTGGACAGAGTCAACCTCCCACACTACCCCTCCCTTAGACCCCCCCCCCCCCCCCCCCCCCCCCCCCCTAGACCCCCCCCCCCCTCACCCCCCAGCCCCTGTTGCTGCATCAGCCCACTCTCGGGAAAGCCTTACATGTTGAAATGCACTGAACTTCTAATGCCACGCTCTCCCCTTTACCCACTTCCTCCTGCCCCCCCCCCCTCTCTCTTATACCCCCCCCCACACTACACTACCCAGGGCTCCCTCCTGTCCAGGGTCAGGCTTACCCTTGAATGATTGTACAACGTCAAACCAAAACCCCTGATGTCATCACCCACTACACCCTCCGAGTCTGATGTCATCACCCACTAGACCCTTCCAGTCTGACGTCATCACCCACTAGACCCTTCCAGTCTGACGTCATCACCCACTAGACCCTTCCAGTCTGACGTCATCACCCACTAGACCCTTCCAGTCTGACGTCATCACCCACTAGACCCTTCCAGTCTGACGTCATCACCCACTAGACCCTTCCAGTCTGACGTCATCACCCACTAGACCCTTCCAGTCTGACGTCATCACCCACTAGACCAGGGGTGTCAAACTCAAATACCCAGTGGGCCAAAATGTAAAACCTGAACAAAGTCACGGGCCAACATTGAACAAATTAACCTTTTAATATGGACCCAAAAAAGTTTTGCTTTAACATTGAATATAGAACAAGCATCGCTTATTACCATACAATATATAATTTAATAGTGGAGACATGCAAAATCGAATTTCAAATGAAAAAACACATCAATGGCATTCATTTATTAAATTCCCCTCTCATCTTCTACCGCTTATCCTGTTTTACAGGGTCGCGGGGGGGCTGGAGCCTATCCCAGCCAACACAGGGCATAAGGCAGGGTACACCCTGGACAGGACGCCAGTCTATCACAGTTTATTAAATTAAAAGTAGTAATTTGGTATTGTCTCGCGGGCCAAATATAATTACCTCGCGGGCCAAATTTGGCCCGCGGGCCAGAGTTTGACACCTATGCACTAGACCCTTCCACTCTGACGTCATCACCCACTAGACCCTTCCAGTCTGACGTCATCCCCCCCAGTCTGTAGCTCCTCCCACTCTCCCCTAGCCAAATCCACTCTCCGCTCACAGCTCAGCCAAAATTAAAAAGGTGTGTGACGCCATGCTGTTAACCCTTTTAACATGCACAGCACACTCTTTTGAACCTGCTGCGTGTGTGTCTGTGTGTGTGTGTGTGTGTGTGTGTGTGTGTGCGGCCTGCGCTCCTGTGTCCGTGTGCTCTTTGGTGGATGTGTTGCATGCTCTGCTCCCCACGTCCAGAATGTGGATGTTGTTCCTGCATGCGGTGACGACTGCAACGTAACAGAACAAGGCTCTGGCTCCTCCTCTCCAAACAGACCCCCTCCAGGGGCCCTGTGATCCAGGGGAACACTGGGCATCACTGCCACCTGGGTGCTATCCTCCAGTCACACACAGTAGAGTGAGGCGTGATCGTCTGAATAGAGGCCTCCACAGCCCCTCAGACAGCGGCCGTGTTGGCTAACAGTCCTGTGCCCTGGAGTCCACACTGTGCCCAGATGGGTGGTCCTGTTTCACCTGTAGCATATTACGGAGAGGTTCGATACCTTTACAGCCCACTCTCAATCTCTCCTAAACACAACTTCTGTTTACAAAGCAAGCCAAAGTCCACAAACTTTGTTTACTTTATCAAGTTAATGAGCGTTCAAATCTCTAAAGTGATTTTTAGTGAGAGTTTCCCTTGAGGGTCTTCTGATAAGCCTTTTATCTTTATGAATCCTACTATGTGTAGTTGTATGTCCAATGCATGTTATTGTTTTTGATAGTAAACCATCATATTTGTTTGTTAGGGAAAAATAAATGCATAATTGTCTTATGCCGTATGATCTTGCACGATTTCATAGGTCGTCAGAGAGGGGAGTCAAGAAATTGTCAATTATGGCTATCGAGGAACACGTCCTTGAAGTTGTCAAACTAGGCAGAAAAATACGAAAAATTCTTCCATGCTAGACTTTTCGTCTGGGTGAAGTGGGGCGTCCCATCCTGATGATGTCACACTACACGCCCTTTCATTGTTACCAACGTTCAGATTCCGTCCCAACTCTGGACGTTTGTCGGCGACGACAAAATCAGGCTGAGTTTATGTAGTCTGATCCCAGCATTAGTTATTTCCAACTACTTAATACAAATTCCTTTAAATGATGGTTTCTGAATCAATGTACTCGAGTAAAAACCTATTTAACGTCCAAAGCGTGGCGATGACTAAAGAAGTGACATAAAGAGAAGTATTTTTCTACGGCGGTTGCATCCCATTGGTCCTCCAAGAGGGGACAGAGGGAAGGACTGTTTCTCCAACCACTCACTTCCTGTATCCTCATCCAATCACAGAAGGAAGGACTGTTTCTCCAACCACTCACTTCCTGTATCCTCATCCAATCACAGAAGGAAGGACTGTTTCTCCAACCACACACTTCCTGTATCCTCATCCAATCACAGAAGGAAGGACTGTTTCTCCAACCACTCACTTCCTGTATCCTCATCCAATAACAGAAGGAAGGACTGTTTCTCCAGCTACTTACTTCCTGTATCCTCATCCAATCACAGAAGGAAGGACTGTTTCTCCAGCCACTCACTTCCTGTATTCTCATCCAATCACAGGGGGAACTGGGATGAAAGTATATTTTTAACAACCTTAGTAGTCAAGAATGATAAGCCTCAGTAGCTAAAAAATACTTTTGATTTATAGAAAAACAAAACACCCAATGTAGTTTATAGGAAATTATAACTTTGAGGCTTCAGAGAATTGACAACTTAAAATATCAAAAAATATCAAAAATTGAGGCTGAAAATGATTTGCCTGCAGTTCTACACCAAGTCTCACACATAAGGACGTGTTGCCACTATTGCTTTTAAAGTCAGCTCCTATCGGTTGGTTCTTTGTGTGGGAGAAGGCCTGCCCTTCCCGTTGCTGTGGCCATGTTTGTGCTGTGGCCATGTTTGTGCTGGGACTGTGTTGCGATTGGCTTCCTTCGCTAACCTAGATATTCCTTTCTCTTCTGTATATTTTGGTACAAAGTTGTATAATGTAGTTGGGTTTTTATGTTGATGTTTTATGGTTTCCTTTCATGTGTTCTTTACTCCTGTGTGCACTGTTTCTTGCTGAATTGTTGACATTGCCTCCATGCAACAATGAAAGTTATTTATTGCAAATACCAGACCGACTGCAGCTTGTCTTATTTTGAACTTCGATTTTAGGTGACGTACAGTCATGTGACATTAAAAATACTAGCTTGTCCAATACAAACGGAACTCTCTAATGAGCTGCCAATCTCTCTGGCTTTCTGGCTGATGACCCTAGTCCACTGAGCCTGTATCTATTATAGAGGACAGCTAGACTCACACACACACACACACACACACACACACACATACACACACACTCCTAGTCCACTGAGCCTGTATCTATTCTAGTGGTAGAGGACAGCTAGACTCACACACACACACACACACACACACACACACATACACACACACTCCTAGTCCACTGAGCCTGTATCTATTCTAGTGGTAGAGGACAGCTAGACTCACACACACACACACACACACACACACACACACACACACACACACACACACACACACACTCCTAGTCCACTGAGCCTGTATCTATTCTGGTGGTAGAGAACAGCTAGACTCCACACACACACACACACACACACACACACACACACACACACACACTCCTAGTCCACTGAGCCTGTATCTATTCTGGTGGTAGAGAACAGCTAGACTCCACACACACTCCCGTGCCTCCTGTGGTTAAGATGGCGCCTGGTCAGCAACAACATCACACACATCAAAACACGGCCATTTACATTTAGTGGTGCGTGTATATCTGTATGTGTGTCTGTGTGCGTGTGTATCTGTATGTGTGTGAGTGTGTGTGTGTGTGTGTATGTGTGTGATTCAGAAAGAAGGGAGAGAACAGTGTGTGTGTGTGTGTGTGTGTGTGTGTGTGTGGGAGGGCAAAGCACAGTGTGTGATAGTGCTGCTTTGGGCACAGATTCTTCTGTGCTGATCTGGCCCAAGGTCACTGAGTCATCACATCTCTGACACAATGAAGCCAGTGCTAGCTATAGGGCTGTTATCTCATTGTCTCTCTCTCTCTCTCTCTCTCTCTCTCTCTCTCTCTCTCTCTCACACACACACACACACACACACACACACACACACACACACAGACACACGCACACACACACAGTCTCTGGGATTGCATGATGGGTTTCCAGTAAGCGGGCAGTCAGTGCGTGCGCACACATTTGTCACCAGTATTTTTTTCATCTGCGTGATGACAGACAGTTTTGTGCTTTATACGGGAAGAGAAGATTCTAGACCAGGATGACTCGATATTACAACACACACACCCACAGTTACACACACACACATTCACACCCTTACACACACACACACACACACACACACACACACTTATACCTATGGTCCCCACATTGCTGTCCTGTCTGCTTAGTTCAGCTGTTAGGTCTCCAGGGGTAAGAGAAGAGGACTGGACCAAATCAAGGAAGACAGACAACATCACTTCAACACTTTAACTTAGATCTTTATTACAAAAAAACACCCATCGGACAGCATAACATAAATGGAGAGTGGTATAATAAATAACACTGCTAAAACAGAAAAGCGTCAACTACACTGTTGTGTTAGAAACCAAAGTAGAGGGTTTGTTAGTGTGTGAAAGTCCTGGCAGGATGTGGGGAAACACTGGGACCTCAGTGCCACACAGACAGAATGGTTTATGATAACCTTTACTTTGACAGCAGTCCAACACCCAGAGATTATATTCAGAGTTCTGCCACTGCCCCTCTCTTAACCTCACACTGGATACGGTATTACCATGAAACAGTCTAACACACCAGGGGGACTTGCACGCACAGACTTGCACTACTGTCGGACAAATCTTATATCTTTTCAAATGGAAATCAGTTTAAAAACAGCGATGTGATGCTGGACACAGGCTTTCAAGAAAGACATTTGGGACTATCTGTCTCCATTCCAGCTGGCTAGCCCAGATTTTAGTACAAGAGACCAGTTCGATCTAGGAGGAACAGACCTGGGACATGGATACATAATGAAGCTGATTTTATAATTTCAAAGATCAACACACCACACATTTAATTATTTCATATTTGGTCATTTTCATCCATGACCAAAATTTTGATCTCTCTTTGCAAAATCTCCACTTACGTACATATACATAGAACAAATGTTATACAAAAAATCATAAAGTCAGTCTGTGGGCTCTGCTACAATGACCAGGCCCTTTGGTTCTGTTCAGGCACGTGGTCGGACACCTCTGTGATTATGAAACCACGGGGTGGACCTTTGGGGACCTCGTGCCTCTGAAGGATGAGCTCACCCACTGGCTAGTCGACATTAGCTTCCCAAAACCCATTGGCCGTGTGTGTGTGTGTGTCTGTGTGTGTGTTTCTCTGTGTTGCCGTTGCATGCACAGGAGTCCCATAACCCCGGACCCCAGGCCCCGCCCCTCAGACGTGGGCACTCTTGGCGTGGTTGCTGGGGGGTCCCTGGGGGACGGGGCCCCCAGACTTGGAGTAGTAGAAGCGGTTGTTGTCCTGGTAGGCGTGGCTGGGCTCCGTGGAGCAGCAGGTGATCAGGGAGCCCCCCAGCAGGGAGAGCACTGAGCCCACCCAGCCAGCGTACAGGGAGAACCCAAATGACATCAGGCCCTGCTCATGGTGAGCTCCAATGGGAAACCATATGGTTGAGACGCATCCACACAGAGCTGGAAACACACACAAAGAGAGAGAGACACTTAGATAATCCATAGAGAGAGAGAGACACTTTGATAAACCGTACACAGAGCTGGAAACACACAGAGAGAGAGAGACACTTAGATAAACCGTACACAGAGCTGGAAACACAGAGAGAGAGAGACACACACTTAGACAAACCATAGAGAGAGAGAGTCAGTTAGACAAACCGTGCACAGAGCTGGAAACACAGAGAGAGAGAGACACACACTTAGACAAACCATAGAGAGAGAGAGAGTCACTTAGACAAACCGTGCACAGAGCTGGAAACACAGAAACACAGAGAGAGAGAGAGTGAGAGAGAGAGAGAGAGAGAGAGAGAGAGAGAGAGAGAGAGAGAGAGAGAGAGAGAGAGAGAGAGAAGGGGGGGGAGAGAGAGAGAGAGAGAGAGACAGAGAGAGAGAGTAAACAGTAAACAAACCAGCTGTTCCTAAAGCTAGAGGAAGCCAGCCCCACCCCAGGAACACCAGGCTGGGTGTGGACACACATGGACTAACGTGGAGGGTGGGAGGAATTTGTTCTGGGGTCTAGGGGAAGGGCTGCCTTGCCTGCAGGGAACTCTGTCTGTGAGTGCGAGTGCGTGTGTGTGTGCGTGTGTGTGTATGTGCATGTGTCTGTGTACACCCGTGTGTGTGTCTGTCTGTGGCTGTGTGTGCATGTGCGTGTGTGTGTGTGTATGTGTGTGTGTGCGTGTGTGTAGAGAGGAAGATGGTCATACACTGCATCCTCTTCTCTCTGCGCCTCCCAAGGCTCTGAGCCGGGCTAAGGTCAAGGGTCAGGGTTTGCTCAGCCACTAACATGATTGGTTTGTCTGTGTGTTCATGTGTGTTTGGCCTCTACAAGGACACTGTGACTATACAGTCTAACACACTAAGAAAGCCACAATGTTTATGTTGCCTATGTGGTTGCCAGGGTAACCAATTAAAAGATAGCACTGTCTCTTACCCATGATGAGTTAGGGTTAGGGTGAGGGTGAGGGTGAGGGTGAGGGTTAGAGTGAGAGTGAGGGTGAGGCTGAGGGTGAGAGGGTTAGGGTGAGGGTGAGGGTGAGGGTGAGAGTGAGGGTGAGGTTTAGAGTGATGGTTAGGGTTAGGATTAGGGATAGGGTCAGGGTCAGGGTCAGGGTCAGGGTTAGGGTCAGGGTCAGGGTTAGGGTTAGGGTCTCTTACCTACGATGAGCACCAGCACCCCGCCCAGCACACAGCGTTTGTTTTTGGAGCTCTGAGGTTCACTGCCCAGGTTGATGCAGGGCATGGACATGAGGACCAAGCCCACTGCTGGCAGGCCCAGGATGGACCCTGTGATCATCAGGGCTCGGGCGGTCTGGATGTACGCTGGACACACACACAACAGGGGATCATAGTAAGGTGTAAGATAGACTCTACAATATTATTCAACCATGTGTTACAAGATGAACATCTGAGAAAAATAGAGAAGTACGGAAGTGGGAAAACTTTGAATGGCTGCTGTGGTATACAGAATCATCTGATAAAAATAGAAGATAGAATAGAATAGAATAGAGTAGAACAGAACAGCACAAATGGAACTGAATTGAATAGAACAACAAAAACTAAGAACAGAATAGAACAGGACGGAACAGAACAGAACATTATAGATCAGAACAGAACAGAACAGAAGAGAACAGAACAGAACATTATAGAACAGAACAGAACAGAACATTATAGAACAGAACAGAACAGAACAGATTAGAGTAGGACAGAACAGATTAGAAGATAACAGAATAGACTAAAGTAGAGTGTGCCCCTACCTGGCAGGTCCAGTATCTGTGTGAGAGAGACACAGTGGTAGAGAGCGGTTGAGATGACACACTCAGCCCACGGGCCCTTGGCCCCCAGCTCATCCATCTTCTTACAGGTGTTCATGCCGTATTTACAGGTGACCACCCAGTCGTTGGTAGCCGTGGCGATGACGATGCCCACCCAGCCCAGGCAGCTGATTAGGAAGCCGCTGAGCTGGAGACTGGAGTTAACCATGGTCTAGGGGGACGAGGGGAACACACCGAAAAGAAGACGAAAAGGTTTACCAAAAAGAACCCTGTTATGAGGTCAGCTGTTGGAAAGGACTCCGCTTGATAATATAAGAAGGTCAAATTGATAATGGAAGCAGTTGTAGATCAAAAATATTATTCCACCAAATCTTTCAGCAGCTGGTCAGTCCTTCGTGTGTGTGTTACTCCATCAGGTGCACTGCCGTCGTACTCATAAAGCATGGATGTGTGGCCTCAGCACGACTTTTATGGACAGAGGCTCTTTGGGGAGAAAAACCCTTCAACTTTAAACCAATCAGGTGCTTAGGAACAAAACTGAAAAATGCACAATCTCGCTCTACAAACCCTCCCTCTCTCCCTCTCTCCCTCCCTCCCTCCCTCCCTCCCTCCCTCCCTCCCTCCCTCCAATCCCTCCCTCCCTCCCTTCCTCTCCCCCTCCCTGCCTCCCTCCTCCCATCCCTCCCCCCTCCCCCTCTGTCTATCTTTCTTTCACACACACACTTTCTCCCTCTCTTTCTCTTTCTGTTCCCCCTCTCCTCCCTCACCATATATCTGCTCAGGATAACACTCCTGTGTTTGCCGTTGCTTGGAGTGATGCTTAGAAGTTTAGTGACATCTAGTGGTCAGATTGTCTCATGTCAGGCTGCAGTTCTCAGTAAAGTAAAGGGCTCATAATCTTATTATTCTGTATCCTGGACCTCAAAAATCAGTCAAGCACAGTTTTTGAAGAACACCAATAAGCGTTTAATGCAGGAAAATAAATATCATGATATCAAAGTATACGTGAGGAGCTGTAAGCTGCCTTGCCCTGTCCACCTCTCCTAAAGCATGGTTGCTACACCTCACCTCATTGGCCTAACACAGGAGCTGGGGATAGATGTTCTATAGGTCTATATATGGAGCCCACACTCTTCATCATAAGCTCCAGGAATATCCTAAACTATAACCTCTCTCCCACAGGACAAGGTTTCTTCTTACAACACTTAAACACACTAAAATAACCCTCAGGCACGCATTGCTATAACACACATGGAATACCTTTGCTAAACTGGACTGGCATTTTCCCTTAAACTATATTTCACATTGACCTTATTTGACCTAAAGTGTTGTTCTAGCTTAATGATGATTAGCTGCTTACTTCTCAAAGTCTACTTTGGGCCTTCTTACTGTAATACCTGTGCATCTAGGCTTTGTCCATGTGTTGACTTGGGGTGTGGTTCCTGACTTGGCCAGCAGAGTGCCCCCTAACACTGTCAATGTTTCAGGCTGCCAGCAGAGGGCCCCCTAACACTGTTTATGTTTCAGGCTGTCAGCAGAGGGCCCCCTAACGCTGTCAATGTTTCAGGCTGCCACCAGAAGGCCCCCTAACGCTGTTTATGTTTCAGGCTGCCAGCAGAGGGCGCCCTAACGCTGTCTATGTTTCAGGCTGCCAGCAGAGGGCGCCCTAACGCTGTCTATGTTTCAGGCTGCCAGCAGAGGGCGCCCTAACGCTGTCTATGTTTCAGGCTGCCAGCAGAGGGCGCCCTAACGCTGTCTATGTTTCAGGCTGTTCAGGCTGTCTGATTGGCTCCATTGCACGGGCTCTTTTATTTCTCTCTGGTTGGTTGATATCATATTATTCATTTGCCTTGGGCATAAACGCTCCTGTCATCAACACAGCAGAGCTATTAGCACATGAAAAGCCCTCCGTCATATTAAGAGAGATATGACAGCCGTCCGACAGGCTGCTCAATGGAAAACCGAGTGTGACGAAAAGCAATGTGATCAATGAATCAAGATCCATGGCTTCAATAAACTCTTCTCTCTATCCATGTTCACTATCCATGTTCTATCCATGTTCACTATCCATGTTCTATCCATGTTCTATCCATGTTCAATCCATGTTCACTATCCATGTTCACTATCCATGTTCACTATCCATGTTCTATCCATGTTCTATCCATGTTCTATCCATGTTCTATCCATGTTCTATCCATGTTCACTATCCATGTTCTATCCATGTTCTATCCATTTTCTATCCATGTTCACTATCCATGTTCTATCCATGTTCACAATCCATGTTCTATCCATTTTCTATCCATGTTTGCCAGGAAAGGAAAGCCCCCCCCCCCCCCCTTCCCCCCACCCCCCCTCCCCACCAACACTTTCATGTTATCAACTTGCCCACAGATTAGCTCATTGAGTTCTGTTTGTACCTGTTCATTCAGACAGGAAAGTCCCTCTGAGTGTTGGTTAGTGTTTTGGACCGGGTTCTCTTCCTGGTTGTGCAGAGGACGTTGAGAGCCTGCGTTAATGGGCTGGACAGGTGTCTGACGTGAGCCAGCCCACAAAGCACTCTGCCCCCCCATCTGTCCCTCCACCACCCCTGCCTCTCCACCTCGCCTTGCTGACTGCCTCCTTTGGTAATGGAGGTGACTCTCCGAACACAGAGAGAGAGACAGCAGGGCAGTGCCGTAAAGTGAGGGAGAGAGTTGCACACCGTCACAGGTGTCAGGGGAAGTAGAGGGAGTGAGTTAGGCCCCGATCCTCCTGTAATTCCCAGAACAGTTTGTGGGATACAGAAAGAGTGGGGTGGCATGGGAATGGGAATATTATGCTAATGAGCAGGGATCGACACGGCAACGCTGACAGTGAGGGATGATGGGATTTCAGCACTCTGGGGATGAAGGGATGTGGGGTTTAGAACTCGGAGAGACAACAGTGGCACAGGCACATCGGTGTGTGTGTGTGTGTGTGTGTGTGTGTGTGTGTGTGTGTGTGTGTGTGTGTGTGTGTG
>CM030181.1:19324279-19329279 GCA_017639675.1 Aplochiton taeniatus | reverse complement strand
CACACACATTCAACCTGTGTCTGCCTGCAGTGTGTGATCTCTGCTGGGATTCAACCTGTGTCTGCCTGCAGTGTGTGATCTCTGCTGGGATTCAACCTGTGTCTGCCTGCAGTGGGTGATCTCTGCTGGGATTCAACCTGTGTCTGCCTGCAGTGTGTGATCTCTGCTGGGATTCAACCTGTGTCTGCCTGCAGTGTGTGATCTCTGCTGGGATTCAACCTGTGTCTGCCTACAGTGTGTGATCTCTGCTGGGATTCAACCTGTGTCTGCCTGCAGTGTGTGATCTCTGCTGGGATTCAACCTGTGTCTGTGCCTGCAGTGTGTGAGCACGAGACTGACACTTTAATGAGGCTGAGACGTTAAGGCTGATGGTCTCATCACTGTGTTTCTGCAGCCTTAAGCAGAGACCCTTCTTATCTTCAACAGGCGCTGTGAAAGTGGACCTGTGGAGTGTGCATAGAAATACGCACACACAATACGCACACACAACACTTACACACATACACACTGACAACACACGCACACACATACACACAGACAACACACACACACACACACACATGCAAATACACACAGACAACACACACACACATACACACACACACACACACACACACACACACACACACACACACACACACACACACACACACACACACATACACACAGACAACACACACACACACACACACACACACACATACACACAGACAACACACACACATGCACACAGACAACACACACACACACACACACACACACACACACAGACAACACATAAATACAGGCAAGACAAAAACAAAGCCTTGACTAAAAGTGTCTCACAACCCTTATTTTGTGTGTGCGCACGTGTGTGTGGTTGTGGTTGTGGGTATGCGTGTGGGTGTGTGTGTGTCTGTGTGCGTGGGTTTGTGTGGGTGTGTATGCATGTGTGAGTGCAAGTGTGTCTATGTGTGGTTGTGTTCTTGTGTGGGTGTGTGTGGGAGTCTGTGTGTGTGTGTGTGTGTGTGTGTGTGTGTGTGCACATATGTGCGTCTGTGTGTGTGTGTGTGTTCCTGTGTGTGTGTGTGTGTGAGAGAGTGTGGGTTTGTGTGGGTATGTGTGTGTGTGTGTGTGTCTGTGTGTGTGGGTTTGTGTGTGTGTGTGGGTATGCGTGTGGGTGTGTGTGTGTGTGGGAATCTGGGGGGGATATGCGTGTGCACGTATGTGCGTCTATGTGTGTGTGAGAGACAGTGTGTGTGGGTTTGTGTGTGTGTGTGTGTGTGTGTGTGTGTGTGTGTGTGTGTGTGTGCATCGGTGTGTGTGGGTGTGTGTGTGTGTGTGTGGGTTTGTGTGGGTGTGTGCGTGGGTATGGGTGTGGGTGTGTGTGCGTCTGTGTGTGTGTGTATGTGTGTGCGTCTGTGTGAGTGTTAGTGTGTTGGGGTGTATGTGTGTGTGCGTATGTGTGTATGTGTGTATGTGCGTGTGTGTGAGAGTGTCTCCAAGCTCCTGCCTCAGCCCCCAGACCTAATCTGTGTGAGAGAAGCAGTAGAATAGGATTTGAGTGTTCTGTGCTGAACGGCTGTGATGGTTTGGTGACTTCTGCTCATGTAGGATTTGAGTGTTCTGTGCTGAACGGCTGTGATGGTTAGGGTTAGGGTTAGGGTTAGGGTTAGGCTGTGATGGTTTGGTGACTTCTGCTCATGTGGGATTTGAGTGTTCTGTGCTGAACGGCTGTGATGGTTAGGGTTAGGGTTAGGGTTAGGGTTAGGGTTAGGCTGTGATGGTTAGGGTTAGGGTTAGGGTTAGGGTTAGGGTTAGGGTTAGGCTGTGATGGTTTGGTGACTTCTGCTCATGTGGGATTTGACTGGTGGAGAAACGGGAACACAGCTCCCCCTTCACTCTGATTCAATCCACAGAGCACTCTTCACTCTGATTCAATCCACAGCTCCCCCTTCACTCTGATTCAATCCACAGCTCCCCCTTCACTCTGATTCAATCCACAGAGCACTCTTCTCTCTGCAGCGAGTCTAACGCACCAGCGTGAGGTTTTAGACCTCGGCAGCCCAAACCTCTCTCCCCTTCCAGCAGGCGTCATGGTGTGGAGGCTCCTCAGACCGCTGGAGGCGTGTGGGCACATGGCAGGACAGGTGGCAGAGACCGGCTCCACGCCAACACGCCCCACCAGCCCAAAATGGAAGAACATCTTTGTCTAGCTCCGTCTGACACTTGACAGTGCTTTGGGCCTGGCCGGTGCCGACAATATTTGTTTGGCTCTGGGAATTGTTCGATGTACATTTTTCCATAAATCTATATAAACTGCCTGTTCCAGTGCTTTCCACTGCTGAGCCTCAGCATAGGGACAGCTTAGGCTGATAAGCAGAGCTAGCCACGGGTCAACGGCGTCTTATGACTCTGTGTGTGAGTGTGTGTGTGTGTGTGTGTGTGTGTGTGTGTGTGTGTGTGTGTGTGTGTGTGTGTGTGTGTTTGTGTGTGTGTGTGTGTGTGTGTGTGTGTGTGTGTGTGTGTGTGTGTGTGTATGTGTGTGCAAGGGAAGGAGAAAGAGAGAGTGTTAGTGTCAGTCTATCTGCTAATACAAATATGCATGGTTGCACATTAATATGTGTGCTTGCATATGCAGTAGCATTGTGTAATATATCAGCAGAGCTGATGTGGGGCCCCATATGTGGAGCTGGTCAAAGTGGGGATAAGGTAATATCGCCGTCTCTGTCGAAATGGGCTGGATCCCTCTGCCCGGGTCAATTCCCTTCAGGTCAGCAGGGTTCAGTCTCTGGCTCTGCTTTTACAAACGCACAGTAATTTGTACCAGAGCAGCTGTTAGCCTGGACAAAAGGCCAAGTCAACGTAGTATTTTTCTGCAACTCTGCAATATTGTTAATTAGGGGGGGTCTGTTTTCTACCACATTGTTAATGAGGGGGTCTGTTTTCTACCACATTGTTAATGAGGGGGTCTGTTTTCTACCACATTGTTAATGAGGGGGTCTGTTTTCTACCACATTGTTAATGAGGGGGTCTGTTTTCTACCACATTGTTAATGAGGGGGTCTGTTTTCTACCACATTGTTAATGAGGGGGGCTGTTTTCTACCACATTGTTAATGAGGGGGGCTGTTTTCTACCACATTGTTAATGAGGGGGGCTGTTTTCTACCACATTGTTAATGAGGGGGGCTGTTTTCTACCACATGTTTGCGTGCATGTCCAGTTCATTATACTTGCAGCCGTGAACCTGATTACCAGGCCATGCTGTGCTGCCCTGCTATATTACTCTAAACCCTAACCCTACCCTGATTACCCAGGCTGTGATGCCCTGCTACATTACTCTAAACCCTAACCCTACCCTGATTACCCAGGCTGTGATGCCCTACTATATTACTCTAAACCCTAACCCTACCCTGATTACCAGGCTATGCTGTGCTGCCCTGCTACATTACTTTAAACCCTAACCCTACCCTGATTACCCAGGCTGTGATGCCCTGCTACATTACTCTAAACCCTAACCCTACCCTGATTACCCAGGCTGTGCTGCCCTGCTATATTACTCTAAACCCTAACCCTACCCTGATTACCCAGGCTGTGCTGCCTTGCTATATTACTCTAAACCCTAACCCTACCCTGATTACCAGGCTGTGATGCCCTACTATATTACTCTAAACCCTAACCCTACCCTGATTACCAGGCTATGCTGTGCTGCCCTGCTACATTACTCCAAACCCTAACCCTACCCTGATTACCCAGGCTGTGATGCCTTGCTACGTTATATACACAGAGGAACACCTGCATGATTGAATTGAGCATTCCCAGACCAGAACGAAAAGGGCCAGTAAACTAATATGCTGCCTCTACCGGTCTGGTCTAGTCTGGGTCTGGGTCTGGTCTGGTCTGGTCTGGGTTGGTCTGATCTGGGTTAGGCAGGGATGGGCTTCTATAGACAGAGCAAGGAGAACCCCCCATCCACCCTCTTTAACGAGCCTTCTGCATTATTCACAGTGTAGCATTAGCTCTTTAACAGTGCTTCTGAGCACGCCCAGAACCCCCAGTAAACACTGCTTATTGCTACAGCATGTCAGCCTGGTTCCATCAGCACAGGTTCTCTAACATGCTTTTATGGAGGTGACTTATGATCATATGTTAGCTGCAGCATGTAGTTATGATATGCTGACTTCACCTTCACACTTCAAGTAGTGCAAAGAAGAGACCAGCCAGCGTCTACTAAAGCTTTGTCGTGTGAAACTTGATTCATGAATCATCCGTTTATGGAAATATTTACTGTGGTGCGATAAAACTCACTTACTGATGTGAGCACCCGGCTTTACCGTTTTCCCAAAACACTTTTATTCCAGTTTTCCCAAATTGCAGAGCACACGTTGTCGTTGATCGGATCAATAAAGGGTTGTTTACGGAGCTGGAGAGACTGTCCTGAGCAGCAGGACATCAGCCCGCCTGGCAGGAGGACAGGAAAGAGAAGCCCGTAAAGAAGGCCAGCTGCTGGATTGATCAATCTGCTGGAGGGACTGTCCTCCAGAAAAACATTTGCGACGTCCATCTAAGCGCTTATCTGAGCAACACGTCACAGGACCTTACTGTGGGCGTGGAATCACCACAGCATGTTAGCATGTTAGCATGTTAGCATGTTTGGAGCCCCACACCACGTGATTAGGGATGGATAAACAGATGTGAAATATAAATGAAGGGATGCTTTCCCACTTTAAAACCCGACTCTGGTCAACTGTCCTTAAGAACGGCAGAAGACACCTTCTCTCTCTCTCCTTCTCTCTCTCTCTCTCTCTCTCTCTCTCTCTCTGTCTCTCTGTCTCTCTCTCTCTCTCTCTCTCTCTCTGTCTCTCTGTCTCTCTCTCTCTCTCTCTCTCTCTGTCTCTCTCTCTCTCTCTCTCTCTCTCTCTGTCTCTCTGTCTCTCTCTCTCTCTCTCTCTCACTCCCTGTACTTCTTCCTCCCTCCTTCACATTTGGCGTTCTTGTCTCTGTTTTTCTCCTCCTCTTTT
>CM030181.1:19316779-19319279 GCA_017639675.1 Aplochiton taeniatus | reverse complement strand
GAACTACAGCGTAAAGGAGCACTACAGCATAAAGGAGAGCTACAACGTAAAGGAGCACTACAGCATAAAGGAGAACTACAGCGTAAAGGAGCACTACAGCATAAAGGAGAGCTACAACGTAAAGGAGCACTACAGCATAAAGGAGAACTACAACGTAAAGGAGAACTACAGCGTAAAGGAGAACTACAACGTAAAGGTTGGGGGATGGGGTGGGGGTCATTAACGGTGACCATGGTGAGGACCTCTCCCCGCCCCCAGCTTCATTACCGGCCCCTGGAGCTGGGGGATGGGGTGGGGGTCATTAACGGTGACCATGGTGAGGACCTCTCCCCGCCCCCAGCTTCATTACCGGCCCCTGGAGCTGGGGGATGGGGTGGGGGTCATTAACGGTGACCATGGAGAGGACCTCTCCCCGCCCCCAGCTTCATTACCGGCCCCTGGAGCTGGGGGATGGGGTGGGGGTCATTAACGGTGACCATGGTGAGGACCTCTCCCCGCCCCCAGCTTCATTACCGGCCCCTGGAGCTCCCATGACGGACGGCCCAGGGAGCCGAGAGGCGGGGTGAAGGGATCACGGTGGAGACAGGATGATTAGCCCGGAGGCCCCGCCCGGAGGCCCCGCCCGGAGGCCCCGCCCGGCTGACTGACATTACGCCGGGCTCACCCTCACGCTCACACCAGGCTCCCTCTGCGCCGTGGCAACAGTGGAGAAATGTAATCCCTAACACTGCTGCCTCAGCCACCTCACGCCCAGCCTGGCCACAATGGGAGTAATGGCAGCAGCTTTGACCTGTTATCCCTGACACAGGGAGGAGGGAGGGAGGGAGAGGAGGGGGGAGAGAGAGAGAGAGAGAGAGAGAGAGAGAGAGAGAGAGAGAGAGAGAGAGAGAGAGAGAGAGAGAGAGAGAGAGAGAGAGAGAGAGAGAGAGAGAGAGAGAGAGAGAGAGAGAGACATATAAACCCACAGGGACTCAACATGGAGATATTTGGCCGGCTGATGGTATGGATTTAAACTGCCCAGGGGGAGAGAAGATAGCCCCCCCCCCCCCCTCCTTAATCGTTATCCGTCAGTTTAATCACATTAGAAAGGAAGGTGGGGTTACCACGGTGGCGGGAGTCCGTATTCTAACCCCAGCCGAGGGAGCCCATTGGTGCCTAGCCGAGCGGGATGCATCATTCCTCTATTAGCCCCCCCCCCCCCCCCAATAGGAAGTGCATGTTGTCCTGTTATGTAGAAGAGATGGATGTATCCCCTTAGCGACCCTGACCTATGGCAGGTCCTTGTCCTTTGACGGACAGCCCATTAGCTGCACATTGATTGGTTGTGGTATCAGAGCGTGTACCAGGACTTAATTAGAGCAGAGCTATGGCCCTGCTCTCTGTCTCCCTGCTGCCATCCAACACAACACCATCCAACATAACACCATCCAACACAACACCATCCAACACAACACCATCCAACACAACACCATCCAACACAACACCATCCAACACAACACCATCCAACATAACACCATCCAACACAACACCATCTAATACAACACCATCCAACACAACACCATCCAACACAACACCATCTAATACAACACCATCCAACATAACACCATCTAATACAACACCATCCAACACAACACCATCTAATACAACACCATCCAACACAACACCATCCAACACAACACCATCCAACATAACACCATCCAACACAACACCATCCAACACAACACCATCTAATACAACACCATCTAATACAACACCATCTAATACAACACCATCCAACACAACACCATCCAACACAACACCATCCAACATAACACCATCCAACACAACACCATCCAACACAACACCATCCAACATAACACCATCCAACACAACACCATCTAATACAACACCATCCAACACAACACCATCCAACACAACACCATCTAATACAACACCATCCAACAGATATTGTCTCTGCAGTGGTTTATAACACATTAACACTGTAGAGACTATATGGTAATAGAGGGCTTGTACCCACTCTGTCTCTCTCACCACACACACACACACACACACACACACACACACACACACACACACTCACACACGCACACTCACTCACACACGCACACAGAGACACTGTTACTTATCATTGAAATGCAGCCCGCAGTCCTGATTAACCCTTCGCCTCCATCTACCTGCGTATCTCGGTGTCTCCCAGGGAGGTGATGGAGAGGACAAGGTACACACACACACACACACACACACACACACATAAACACACACATGAACTCACACATATGAATATACACACTAACACACACACACACACACACACACACACACTCTGGCATTTTAACTTAAAAACTCTTTCTGTGTGTTTCTTCCTGAGCGTTCCAACGGTCAATCTCTCCGTCGTACAGCCTGGAACCTTCCCTTCCTCTTTGCTCTGAGGGAGGACCAGGTGGAACATCAGCCGTAATCCAACACATTCCATTTCCAGGGAAACCAAACAGAAAGAATA